>JACEFZ010024973.1:0-72500 GCA_014155875.1 Cepaea nemoralis | reverse complement strand
GATACAGCATTACTTAGAACAGATGAAGGAATTAGGGAAAGGTACAATGTCACTGTAAAGAACAGATATAATGCCACGGAGATAATACAGACTATTGATGAACAATGGGACATTTTTCGGGAATCTGTCCAACAGACTTCAATTGAAATCATTCAAACTAAACATAGAATTGCAAAAAAGACATGGATGACTGATGAAATTTTGCCGATGATGGACGAAAGAAGAAATAAAAAAGCAAGATAAAGAAGAATATAATAGAATACACAAAGAAATTGGGAAACTGTGGAAAAGAAAATAAAGAGCAGGAAAATACATGCCATGTGAATCAGTAAACTTAAAAAACCTTAAAGACGAGGCAGTAAGGGAAAATTATGAGAAAGAACTAACTGAACTCTTTGTAAAATTACCTACAGAAAGAAAAACAGTGGAAGAAGAATGGGAGATGTTCAAATCAAGCATTTTAAATACTGCAAAAATAACATATGGAACCACGAAAAAACGCAAAACACGGATAAAGAAAATAACAAGTTGGTGGAACGCAGAAGTAAAGAAAGTGGTAAAAGAAAAAAAGGAAAAGTATAAAAAAGTGGTTGAAGAGCAAACAGGAATGTGATTACAGAGAATATAGAATAGCGAGAAGACATGTGAGTAGAATAGTAAAGAGGGAAAAACAATAACGACTGGGAAGAGTATGGAGAAACCCTAAATAAAAACTACAAGGAGGCAACTAGAAACTTCTACAAAAAGATAAGGTGCAATGCGAACCAGAGGAGAACCCTTTCGACCCAACTGAAATAATTAACAGCGAAAATGGAGAACCAATAAGTGAACAAAAACAAGATCCTAATAAGATGGAAGCAGTATTTCGAACTGTATATATCTCAACATCCCATCAGATGTCACAGGAATTCAAGAGACCTACACAGATGTCACCGAAGAACTAGAACCAGACATACTAAAAGATGAAATTATAGAAGCCACTCAGATTAGCCCCATTGAACAAATCACCGAGGACAGGATGAAATACCAAATGAACTAATTAAAGCAGCAAGAGAAGTAGGAACAGCTTGGCTACATAGACTATTCAAATCATGTTTGGGTAGAACAACAGACACCACGAGACTGGAATGCCATAATTATCCCAATTTGGTTCCAAATGTTGCTGTATGTAGCCGGGGCGCAGTGTTGGGGTGAGCGCCCAACATTGCTTAAATACCCCAATGGCTCGTGAATACATATCCTATGCAGCAAAAGTCCAACTCCTGGCCTTCACGTGGCGGAACTGTTTCTACTAACAGGAGAAGGGGCGACGGCGAGTATCTGGCGCCGGAAAATAACCAGTGTGCTCTAGATGTGTATACATATACATGCATGTGCAGACACGTGTGTGCGTGTGTACACATCTAAACTCGAGTGAGACCACAGTCTGCTCTAGCAAAGGAAAGGTGCTGAAGACGGAGGCAACCAGCCAGGAGGCGCACCACAGAAATCAGGATGCCACGCAATTACGCAAAATGGAATATGTCGACTACTGCTAAAAGTTATGGTGCTCGCCCTGCTTTGGACCCCCAGGCAGGTGCAGTGCCGGGCCCTATGTCTCGAAAGGGTCCAACCCCAACTACTGGAGGTCCTTCTCAGATGTCCTGTGGAGCCAGGGGACATGAGAATAGAACGGCTGGCCATACTAAACAAAGACTTAAAATAATGCACTGGAATGCGGAGGGAGTCAGCAAAAAAAAAAAAATAGAATTAGAAAACATCCTGGACCAAGAAAAAGTAAGCATATGTTGTTTGCAAGAAACTCACCTCAACGACAATATAGCCTTCAAAATCAGAGGCTACCAGTGTTACCGATCTGACCGAAAGGACAGGCGAAAAGGTGGGATACTTACCCTTGTAAAAAATAACATCACTGCTTCCCAAATCGAAGTCTATATGGAAGGGGCTGAGTATCAGACACTTAAACTTAAAACAGGCTATACAGACCTACATCTGATCAATTACTACTGTCCAAGTGACCGCCCACAGGCACTGGACACACTACCATTAACAGAAAAAATGATTGTGTGTGGCGATTTCAACAGCCACTCGCAGAGTTGGGGCTATGATCACATGGACCAGAGAGGAGAGAGACTGGAAGACTGGCAGGATGAGAATAGATTCATCTTGGTTAACAAGCCGTCCGACCCACATACTTTCTACTCGAGATCATGGCACTCTACAACTACACCTGACCTGGCTTTTCATTCACCAGACCTGGAGTGGAACATTACACGAATTGTTGGGAAACAACTTGGTGGCAGCGACCATCGGCCAGTCTTTCTAACTGTAGAAAATGAGCTTGTAAGTGAAAGCAGCACCCTCTCGAGGTGGAACTACAAGAAAGCAGACTGGGCAATGTACAAGAATCGCACCAGCATACTGGTTAGAAACCTGAACACTGAGAAAGACATAAATAAAGTAGTTGAAGAGTTTGGGAAATGCATACTACAGGCAGCGCGAGAAACAGTACCAAGAGGAGCCCGTAAACAATATAAACCCTACTGGAGTAGTGAACTGGAACAGTTGCATAATGATGTGGAAGTATGTAGAAAGCAAGCAGAGGCCACACCCAGCCAAGAGCACCACAATAAATTCCAGCATGCAAAAGCCAAATTTCAAAGGGCCAAGCTGCAGGCTAGACGGAAAAGCTGGCAGGAAAAAACAGAGTCTCTGAACTTTGAAAGAGACACAAGGAAATTGTGGAAGCTAATAAAACAACTTAACGATGAGGGCACAGGGAGAAACTCAAAAATTGCACTACATAAAGATGGAAACATCTTAACAAGAAAGCAAGCAGCTGACCATTTTGCGGACTCATTCGCACAAGATAACAATATCAAAATTAGTCCAGAGAAACAACAAGAGATTCGAGAGAAACGGCAACATACAGGACAGAAGGAAATAGTACATGAGGTTCTGGAGGCACCCATCACAATCAGCGAACTGGAGCTAGCCATATCAAAACTGAAAATGAGAAAGTCACCAGGAGCTGATGGTATCTCCAATGAAATGATCAGGAACCTAGGAACAGAGGCCAAAGCAAAGCTGTTGCAGATCTTCAATAACAGTTGGACCTTAGGCAGTGTTCCACAAGCCTGGAGAGAAGCAATCATGATACCCCTCCTAAAATCAGGGAAAGATAGTTCCATTGCCTCTAGCTACAGACCAATTAGCCTCACCAGCTGTCTCTGCAAAACACTGGAGCGCATCATCAATCACAGACTGCAGTGGTACATTGAAAGTAAAAACATCCTTGTGCCACAGCAGGCTGGCTTTAGGCAGTGCTACTCTACGGAAGATCAGACAACCTACCTCTCTCAAGAAATTGAGGATGCATTCCAAGAGAAGAAGCTGGTGCTTGCGGCATGGATAGATTTGAAGAAAGCCTTTGACAAAGTCTGGAAAGAAGGTCTGATGAATAAACTGAGAAACTGCAAAGTCAATGGAAGAATGTACAAATGGGTGAAAGCATACTTGCACAACAGAAGAGCCCGAGTACAGATAGACGGACTAAAGAGCAAGAAAGTACTACTGCGTCACTGGTGTTCCCCAGGGCGGAGTCTTGTCCCCCACACTTTTTCTAATCTTCATCAATGATCTCGTTGCTAATCTACCGCATGGAATTAAAGCGGCAATGTACGCCGATGACCTGGTTCTATGGAGCACAAATGAACATGCATCAGTGGCCACCAGATTACTACAAAGAGCTGTAGATACATTTGTTGCATGGGCAAATAGATGGTGTGTCAGCATAAACACTGACAAGTGCAGCACCACCCTATTTACCCTCTCTCCAAAACAAAAGGCAGGGACCATCCAGATAAATGGAACACCCCTAAGAGAAGATAAAGAACCAACATACCTTGGAGTAACATTTGATGGCAGGCTGACATGGAGAAAGCACATCAACAAAGCAGTAGCAAAAGCCAGAAGGAAAATAGCCATCCTGAGAAAGCTAAGTGGAACCACATGGGGAGCCAGTGGGAAAATACTTAGCAAAGTTTATCAACAGAGCATACGACCACACCTGGAATACGGGTCAACTGCGTGGTGTTCGGCATCAAAAACCACACTACAAGAGCTGGACAAAGTGCAAAATCAAGCACTTAGAGTCACCACAGGAGGGATGAGATCAACCCCTATAGTGGAAATGGAGAAGATGGGGAGGATACAAGCACTGAGTGAGCTCAGAGATACGAAAATGCTAATACAAGCAGAAAAGTTCCTCAGCTTGCCAGGCCACCCTATGAAGAACCGATTTGAAAACCTAGCTATGGGGCGGTTGAAAAGAAGTAGTTTTATCCACCAGGCCAAACGACTCTGCAGAGAAACCACCGATCTGCCCACAGTTGGTATCCCCCTAACAACTATTCCAGAGCGAACTCCATGGAAAGATGAGCATAGACTATCATTACAAATCCAGACAAAAGTGAGAGGAATATTTGACAAGGAAGAACAGAACAGTGTGCAGCGCAGAACAGCCACTCTCAGCTTCCTTGATGAAGAATACCCACAGGACCTCTGGATCCGAGTCTACACAGATGGGTCAGCACAAAATGCTGTTCGAAATGGAGGAGCGGGAGTGTACATAGAATACCCAAATAATACTAGGGACACAGCTAGAGTACCGACAGGAAAGTACTGCCATAACTACGAGGCTGAAATTGAGGCAATCAAGATAGCAACAGAGAAATTACTAAATACCAGCAATGGTACACAACCTGTGGTGCTATTGACAGATGCAAAATCAGTACTCGAGGCGCTCCTGTCTGGGAAATTGCCAGTACTAAGGACACTACTTTCTGAACTTAGCAGTCAGCATAAGGTCACCATACAGTGGATACCATCCCACTGTGGAGTACCCGGAAACGACAGAGCTGATCAATTGGCTAAGGAAGGAGCCAAAGAAGAACAGCCTGATGTGCCCGTTACATACCACCAAAAGAAAAGAATGATCAAATCAGTCAGAAAGCCACCAAAACCTGCTCAAGATGACTACCACGTTATGGATAGACCAGAACAAGTCATTATTCTGCGCCTCAGAACAGGGCATAATAGATTACGCAACCACATGTATACAAAATTCAAGATTGGTGAAACAGCCATGTGCACATGTGGATTGGCGTCGCAGACAGCAGAGCACATACTCCAAGACTGCTCAAAATATAACATATCTAGGCAAACCTTCTGAGAGACGACAGTGGAAGATAAACTCTATGGACCGCTGTGTGAACTGAAAAAGACAGTTCAATTCATACAAGAGACAGCATTGCAGTTATAGACATATTTCAAGTGAACGAAAAAAGAAGAAGAAGAAGCAGAACTGGGGAAACGCCATAATTATCTCAGTTTGTAAAAACAAAGGCAGCAAAAGAGACTGCACACAATACAGAGGCATTTCACTGTTGAGTCATACTGGGAAAATATTTTGCAAAATTCTTGAAAAAAGATTACGAACTACTTTAGAACCCCAGCTAAGTGAAACGCAATATTACAGTGTAGAGGTGTTACACACAGGTTAGAAGGCACGTGATCGTATAGGACACAAGTCTCCGTTGTTTATAACATTCTTTATTTGTCGAATCGTTCCACTACAGCATAATGATGGTAGGCTCAAATTCCGATGTTTACCTACTTTCCTGCTAGCTGACCCCCAAGTGACGTGTGTCCCAGCCTAGATACACTTCTTCATTCGTGCACACACGTTCACTAGCTATGGTTTTCCCACTAGTCAAGGAATGCGCAGCATTCCTTAACTCTTTACTCCTAAGCTACTCCCTTTACTGTTACAATACCTCCCCTTCTTCAAGGAGAATTTTTCCCTGAAAAAATCTCAACCCCAACTCTTAACCCCTTAACTCTACATCTCTATACAATAACAACAATTCCATATAATTCTTAACTCAATTTTCATTCTCCTATCTCATCATAGCCAATTGCTAACCAGAGACAAGAATACCGAAACTCTCTACAAAAGTCGTTATAAAGTTCTCCAGAAAACTCGCTACAAAACTCTCCATAAAGTTCTCCAGAAAACTCGCTACAAAACTCTCTATACAATTCTCTAGAAAACTCGCTACAAAACTCTCCATAAAGTTCTCTAGAAAACTCCCTACAAAACTCTCCATAAGCGAACCGCTTTTTAAAATTTAACCATCTAAATTATGATTGACAAAACTGAAGATATTCCCCTTATCCTTTAATTCTCCCTTATTCACATTCTCATATTCTCACTATTCTAGGATAGACAGAAAAAATAGTTAGATTGGGTAGTTAGATTTGGTAGGTGCGCACCTAAAAATAATAAAAGTAACAAAAAAGTAAGAAGTAATCACCTTTCTCTTCCCATACATTCTCAAAACTTTATAAAAATAAAGTTTCAAAATTTATCTTCAGTTTCCGTCAATAATAATTGTTATTATCAAAAAAAATATGTTAATCCAAAACAACCAGCTTTTGTATTATTCACCTCGTCAAGTTCAAGTTTACCATTCCTTCAAAAAAAAACTCCAAATTATTAGTATACTGTTAAGTACAGTCTTCTTCTTCCAATATCTATTTATTTAAATGCCAAAACTCAACCTGGCATTCCCCCATATTCTCCCATTAAACGCTGTTCAACCCAGCTCCTATTTTTAACCCAATCATTTACATTGCGACCGACTCAACTACTTTAAGTCATCTGTTTCCAAAAAAACAACAACACTGAACGTCAAACTATTAATCATTTAAACACACTCAGGTTAACTCAATAAAACCAAAGTTTTGTAAACATAAGCAGCTAAGTTAACTTATTCATTTCATAAAGCGCAATTGAAGTTCAAACAATTGACTAAACCATATCAATCCCCTCATTCCTTGACATCATTTTTATCCCCACACATTAATCAAATTAAACGTTTTTTTTTTTTTTTTTTTTTTCCCGCGTTTCCATCCTGTTTCAGGATATTGCGGTCAACACCAGCATCTTTCAGCTGTATGTTGATTCCTAGGCTAGATTACGCTCATCAGCACGCCACGACTTTCTGAGCGACCGGCTCCATACTCTCATAAGTCACTTTTGCGATTCGAACCACTGCTAATTCTCGTCGCGTCACGTGACGAGAGTATTCGGAGTTAGCGGAGAAAGCTGCTAACCCCTCGGCCACGGAGCCGGTTAAATTAAACGTATATAACTTAAAAACCAACCTGATCATAAAACATATACCAATAAGTCTTAAGTTATTACCATATTATGTGTATTCCTCCCAACAACTCTTGCTTAAGTTATTTACCAACTACCTTCTTTGTAAACACAAAAATATCGTGTCTAACTTCTTCTTCTATCTGCCATCTGCAGAATATTCTACCACGCTATTTATCTACCTCCTCTCCATTTTCTTAATAACTTCAAATTTTTTTTCGATAAGTGCAATATCTACATCAATGTCGCTATCCTCCCGAGGAGAGCTATCTTCTTTCATATCAGCTTCTTCATCAGTTTCTGACTTTTCATCCATCTCTTGTTCCCCATCTGTATATCCATTACTAGCAACCGCTAATTTCTTCCTTTCTAAATCCAATCTAATATTCCTGTCTTGCCGTCTCAACAAATTTTCAAATAGTGGCATATCTTCACCACTTGAAGAATTCACTCTAAGTTTCCTTTGCCTCTTAATTTCTTTTTCTTTCTGTCTATCCAACTTTCTTTTTACTGCTTGTCTTGTATTCATAAATGGAGGTTCTATTTTTTCCTTGACTGATTCTTCGCTAATATAATCGTCATACATGTTATTTTCCTCTGTCATGACTGTTTTGGTAATGTTTCTTCTTGTTCAGCTGTAGTAGATGCTGTTGTCACTTGTTTCCCATTCTCTATAGGTATAGGATATACCGATTGTCTGACAATCTGTCCACCTGACAATATTTCTTCGGAACAATAATTATTATTACTATTCTCTGCATCCCTTTCCTCATTATCCCGCCTTAAGTGCTCTACATGTGAACGTGCAACATGCCCTGAAATTTGATTCTTAATAGTATATGACACTGGGCCCTTTTTTTCTAAAATATAATATCCCGGGACCCAATGAGCATCAAACTTAGAGTTTTTTCTATGTTTTTTGTAATACACCCTATCACCTACGTTGAACTCTTGTAAGTGTGCATTTTTATTTGCGTATTTCTTCTGTCTTTCTCTAGCCTTAATTATATTATTTCTTAAACGTACATGTGCTTTGTGCATCTCTTGCAACCTTGTTTCCTGAAAATCTTCCCCCAGATATTTTCTCCTAGGCTTTAATAAATTATCAGTTGGCAATATTGGTTCTCTCCCATGTACTAAGTAAAATGGTGAGAAACCTGTTCCTTCATTTTCGTGTGTACGTATCGCCGCTAATGCTATCCCCAAATAAAGATCCCAATCCATATCATGTTCTTCTACATTTTTCGCTAGAACATTGTATAGTGTTCTATGTTGTCTCTCATTTTTAGCATTAGAAGTTGGTCTGTAATATGAAGTCCTAATGTGTTTTATATTCAAATCTTTTACCAATTTTTCAAACTTTCTATTTACAAATTCTTTCCCATTGTCTGTAAGTATTATTTGTGGACACCCAAATCTTGGTATAAATTCTTGTAACAGCATATTTATAACTGAATCAGCACTCTTGTCTGGAATTGGATAAACTTCTGGCCAGAGACTATATGAATCAACTATATGTAGTAGGTATACATTTCCCGATAATGTTTTTGGATGAGGACCTGAAATATCCAAACTTACTTTCTGCATTGGAAATTGAGGAATATCGGTATCTTGTAAAGGACATTTGATTATCTTCATGTTTCTTAACCTACACTTTTCACATGCTTCAACATATTCATATACGCTTTTGAATAAATTCGGCCAGTAATATTTACTGCTAATAGCCTTCACTAACTTATCTCGTCCAAAATGACCATTATTATCGTGATATGCCTTTAAGACTTCTTGTTCTAAATGTTTCGGAATATATTTTCTTACTCCTTCACCTTTTTCACTGATATAATATAATTGATTGTCTTCTTGTAACTCTACAAACTTTCTTTTAAAACTATTTTCCCCTGTTTCTTTCAGTTTTCTTTTTATTTGTACTATTTTTGGGTCTAACTCTTGTTCTACTTTCATATCAAACTGTTCTAAATGTGGGTCTTCTGTTCTAGGTTCAGACTCTTGATCCGATGGTAAACTCTCAAATTCTTCCCTATTTATTATGGCAGAATCTAATATATTTACTTGCCAGTTTCGATCGTCTATCTCTGGTTCAGCTTCATCTTCCGTGTTTCCTGATGACTGTGTATATGGAATCCTAGACAAAAGATCGGCGCATGTATTATGTTTCCCTGAAACATATTCGACCTTAGCATTGTACCCCTGTAAATTCAATGCCCACGTTTGTATTTTCCTATTTTGTATTGGTGCTTCTAATATCGACTTTAATGGCATGTGGTCAGTTCTAATAATGAAATTGGCATTATGTAAGTAGTAATTTAGTTTTTGTAGAGCGAAGTGTATGGCATAAGCTTCTTTCTCAATAATCGGCCATTTGCGTTGAGTTTTGCTAAGTTTGTGAGATAAGAAGTAAATTGGCCTTTCATTTTTAACCCCTGGTATTCCAGATTCTTCTCCTTCATATGGTTGAACCAAACATGCTCCTATTGCGTTGTCTGAAGCATCTGTGTATAGTATTAGCTGTTTATTCAGGTCTGGATGTGTTAATAATGGTACCACTGTTAAGCTATCCTTTAAAAGTTCGAACGCTTTTTGACACTCATCATCCCACTTAAATCTAGCGTATTTACCCGTTAAATTCGTAATAGGTATTGCTATCCTTGAAAACCCTGGTACAAACCTCCTATAATATGCACACGTTCCTATAAATGCACGCACTTCCTTAACATTAGTGCGAGCAGGTAACTCTTTAATAACCTTTATCTTGTCCTGGTCTGGTTTAATACCTTCCCTATTTATTATATAGCCTAAATATTTTGTTTCTGTTTTTAAAAACTGGCACTTGCTAAGCTTTAATTTAACGTCATGCCTTCTTAATCTGTCAAATACTAGTCTAATATGTTTCAAATGATTCTCTACATTTCCTTTTGTAAATATTAATATGTCATCTATATATGCTAGGGCAAAATTTTGCATACCGTCTAGTACTTCATTTATTAAGAACATATAGTGAGACGGTGCATTTTTCAAACCGAATGGCATACGTAAGAATTCGTACGAACCCATATGAGTACAGAAAGCACTCTTATTTTGAGCATCCTTTGACATAGGTATACACCAAAATCCTGATCTTGCGTCTAGTGTTGTGAAAAATGTGGAGCCATTAAGTAATCCCAAAATATCATCAATCACCGGCAATGGGTACGCTACATTCTTAGTAATTTTGTTCAACGCCCTGTAGTCACAACAGAACCTGTTCGAACCATCAGATTTGGCTACGATTACCACCGGAGATGACCATTCTGATTTTGATCTGGTTATTATGCCTGCTTTCAACATATCTTCTATTGCCTTTTCTACGACTTCTCTATTTCTTAATGGAGTTCTATATGGTTTTAAACTAATTGGTGGATGGTCTCCCGTATCTATTTCCATTGTAACTGTTTTTGTCTTTCCCAATTCTAAATCATTAATTGCAAACACATCCTGATTTTGTTTTATAAGTTGTTCTAATACTTCTTTATTTTCTGGCGGAGTTTTTAATTGTGCCAACAATTCTTGTTCTCTTGTTACTTTGTCTAGTGAATGTATTTGGGCTGTATTTCTTCTAGATGGATGGATCAATTCATCCATTCTTACGTTCCCTTTTCTTCCGCATCCGCGTCTGTTATTAATTCTTTCACTAGAGGTTTCTGAATAACTTATGCCTGCCATATTTACTCTATCTGTTGCCAATATGTCACTAACGTTATGTTCTAGCTTGGCTATTACACATCCTCTGTATAATTTAATTTCTCTACCTGTGTTATTAATAACCATCACTGGAAATGTTAAACTTTTATCCAATTCTATTATTCCATCCGGAACTTCTAAACCTGGCTCATCTATTATTTCCTTTTGCAATTCAGTGATTCTGACTATGTTTCCTGCTACATAATACGGGTTTCTCTTTAGCTTCGCTTGTATCAAATTAACTGACTGTGGTTTTAAATTCATGGTCGTTTTAACTCTAACTAGTGTCGACACATGCATATCTTCTTCTAAATCTACGTAAACATCTTGGAATTTTAATTTATGCAAATCAAATAAAAGTCTCACCCCATTTTTCAATAAAAAATCTCTACCCAATATCATATTCCTATTTAAATCTTTGACTACATGGAACATATGCCTGACATTTATCCCTCCTAATTTAAAGTTTATCATTGTTTGTCCTAGCACTTCTAATTTTTGTCCCGTTACCGAATGAAGATTCTCCTGAATTCTAAATATTTTACAATTTTTTAACATTCGATATAAAAATGCTTCTTTAATCACGCTAACTTGTGCTCCCGAATCAACTAATGTTCTAACTTTATATTTTCCTATTTCTACTATACATGAGCTTGGATCCACCATATTTAATGACAATTGTGTTATCTCTGCTTGTTTTTTATTTCTAAATGTCCTATTATACTCATCATTTGGATTTTTAATACATTGATGCCCCTTTTGGATCTTACTATCTTCCCTCCTACTGCCGACCCTGTTCAGTAAGCGGGATGCCAATTTCCCTGATTTCCTGATCTTCTAAAATTTCTTTGCATTTCTCCATAATTCCCATTTGCTGGTCTGCCATTTGCAGTTCTATTCTGTGTACTCGTCTGAACACCTCTATTATTTTGTGTATTCGATGGGACACGTCTGTTACCACAGAAACGAAAAATGTGCCCACGTTGGTGACATCCCCAACAAACCACATTCGAGTTATTTGTGTTACCTTCTATGTTTCTTACAGTATTTCTCACTTGTCCTCCTCTACCTTGATTATATACATTATCGTTTCTTTGTACCATCTGTATTTCTCCTCGTCTTCCTCTCCATCCATGTCTATACTGTCCTACTTCCATAGGTTCTTCAATTCTATCTTCCGAACTACTACCTAACTCTCGTCCTACTCTTAATCTAAACCTTCTCCTCAAGCTTTCCTCTTGTATAGCGATATCTACCGCTTGTGGCAATCTTGCCGGATTCTCTCTTAATAATTTAAATTTCAATCCATCTGACCTAATCCCATCAACAAAAATTCCTACCAACATCCGTTCTACTTCTTCAGCTCGTACATTCTGTCCTAAAAATGACTCTTCAGCTAAATTGATTAACCTGTCACTGTATAGCTGCACACTTTCTGTAGTGTTTTGTCTAGTCTGTCGCAATACTGAGAATGCGTGTGGTGGATCAGTAATTTCAGCGTATTTTCTTGCGAGATCATCCTTAAATTCTTCCCAGGTTTCACCTCCTGCTGCTTCTAATTTTCTTCTTATATGGTCAGAAACTGGACTTGTACTTGTTCTGTATGCTAAATTCTTTTTCTCCTCATCTGTAGCGTTTACTAAATAAGCATGTTTCTCAATAGAAATGACCCATTTCTTAAACTGGTTTGCCTGACCACTAAATCTTTCAACATCACTGCTTACATTTTGTTGTCTTAATACTGCATCCAATCTTGCTATTGCCCCACCAACTCCAGTCAGTACCTGTGAAAATTCTTGGGGTTGCATTCTAGAATCTGTACTGGAAATTATCAAGCAATATACAAAATATTTCAAACAATATTAATTTCAAATACACAATCTGTTCAACTAATTACTCTAATATTACCTACTATCTAACTATACTAACTAAAGACTCCAATCGAAGATCCTGACGAAGAAAATTTTCCGTTGCAATCACGAATCCTGATAAAAGAACTTAAATGAAATCCTGACGCAGAAATTTTCAATTGATCCTGATACCAAGACCAAAAAAAAAGACTCTAATCGACACCGTTGAAAGGATCAGAACACAAAAAAACCTCTGGATTTCCTAATTCAATCGAAGTCGAAGTCAGTTTTCTATAGTTTTCCTGTCGCTGATTGTGCTCGATATAATGCTCGATCAATCCAAGACTGCTTGATTGCTTGCTCTATTGACTGTACTGTAAGCGTTGGACTTTAATCTCCGTCAAGCAAGGTCACCTTCACGCTTATTCAACCGACAACTGCTCACGGTTTCAGCAAACTCACTTTCCAACAGCATATCTGGCCTTTTCACATGTTTCAGCGTAAAAATGATCAAGTCGAGAATAATTGGATTTAAACCTGACGCTATCCACTCCCTTATTTGTTACGTGGCATTTCAACAACTGTCAGTTTAAACTGAGCATACCAAATTTTGACTTGAGATAATTTTCATCAATGCTTTCATTTAAGTGAAGTAACTGTAGAGAATATTGAGGATCTCGACTCAATAACTATGTAATTTGCAATATAACCTTGACTTCACCTTCAACAGTCCAATGAGTTAAAACTCATAATTTTCACCATTCTTTGTTTTACTTGGAGTTTTATTTGGAGCAGCTTATCGTTCTGTTGAAATCAAATCATTTCTGGTACCTCGAGACTTCACAAGTTGTAACATGTAATCAGCGAGTTCATTCTGATAACCTTGTGTACTAATTTTTGATGCAAAACGGCATTACTTGATCTCATTATACAATTAGCGTTGGTCAGTGATCAAGTTATTTCAGACTATTTATCAGATAAAAACATCAGTCTTTCAAAAAAATAAGTTTAACAATCAAACCTTTTTTTAGCTGGCCTGAGAAATCGATCTCCTTTTTAAACAGAAATACACTGAGAACCTACAACAACTACCCCTGGGCGGGCTTTCAGCTGTTGTGTTTCTTATTATTATTTACTTAAAAAACTTCCTTCTCCAGACGCCCAGACACAACAATATTCCATGGCGGTAACTCTCTCCTCAACATCCCATGTTGCTCTTTGAGGTCAAAGGCACCAAATCAACCTGTATTACAGTGTAGAGGTGTTACACACAGGTTAGAAGGCACGTGATCGTATAGGACACAAGTCTCCGTTGTTTATAACATTCTTTATTTGTCGAATCGTTCCACTACAGCATAATGATGGTAGGCTCAAATTCTGATGTTTACCTACTTTCCTGCTAGCTGACCCCCAAGTGACGTGTGTCCCAGCCTAGATACACTTCTTCATTCGTGCACACACGTTCACTAGCTATGGTTTTCCCACTAGTCAAGGAATGCGCAGCATTCCTTAACTCTTTACTCCTAAGCTACTCCCTTTACTGTTACAGCAACTTGCATTTAGGAAAAACAAAGGATGCACAGATGCCATTTTTGCTCTTAGACAACTTATAGAAAAATCAATCGAATTCAATGAAACACTCTACTTAGCCTTTGTCGATCAAGAAAATGCATTTGATAAAGTAGATAGAAACAAGCTGTGGGACATCCTTAAACAATATGGATTGAGTACACATCTAACAAACCTATGTAGAAGTTTATACAACAACAGTGAATGCATAGTGAGAGCAACTGGAGGACACTCAGAACCCTTCACCATAAGATCTGGAGTACGACAAGGTTGTGTCCTGTCCCCTCTCTTGTTCATAACATATATAGACAACATATGTAAAGAAACCAGCCAAGCAGAGACAGCAAGAATACCGCATGACGAGAACACAGAAGAAGAACCATCTGCAAATCTAACCATTAGAGAACTCCTGTTTGCGGACGACCAAGCACTAATAGCAAAATCAGCTAGAAGCTGAATTACAAGACCACATGAATAGTCTAAACCAGTGTTTCCCAACCTTTTTTGTGCCATGCCCCACTTAAGCCTTTCTAAAATTCATATTGCCCCCCTCCCCCGCCCCACGCCCCCCCCCTTTCAACATATACATTATTTTTAATATTCAAAAATTGAAATGTTCACTAAAGAAACTTGAATGATAGGTTTTAGGAAGAAATCACTAGGTAATTATTGAGCAAACACAGTAAGTAAATTTTCAAAACATATAATGGAGAACTGAAATTCAAGTACAAAATAATTTTAATGAAAGATTTTTCTATATTATTTTAATTATTAGTAATTATTTATTATTTAAATTTAGTGAGATCCTTGCGCTTGATGCTTGCTGCAAAGAGATCTTATGTCAGGTTCCAATTTAGTTAACTTCAGTCTCAAGTCTCCCTGTTTTGTTATATTCAGCCGATTTCTTCCATTTTCGAATTGCCCCCCTTAACAGTCAAATTGCCCCCCTGTGGGGCGTGGGCCCCACGTTGGGAAACACTGGTCTAAACGAAATGTGTAGGGAACATAACATGAAAATTAGCACAAGCAAAACAGAGGTAATGACTATAACTAAAGAAGAACAAACAACAACAATTCATCTAAACGAACATCCCTTGAAACAAGTAAAGAGTTTCAAGTACCTAGGAAGTATAATATCATCAAATGGCAGATCAGAAGACGAGATCGAAAATAGGTGCAATAAGGCAAATCAACTCATTGGACAAATGGCACCAATACTAAAGAACAAACATGTATCAATAACTACTAAGAAAGCACTTTACAACACAATCTTCCTACCAACTCTGTGCTACCAATGCCAAACCTGGACAATGACAGAAAAAGAGAAAAGAAAAATCACAACAACAGAAATGAGATTCCTGAGAAGAATACTCAACGTATCAAGAAGAGATAAGATCAGAAATGAAGAAATCAGGACTAAAGTGGGGGTTAAAGCAGCACTAGATTTTATTAGAAAGCAGCAAGTCAAATGGTTTGGCCATGCAAGTAGGTTACCAGTCAACAGCATGCCACAACAAGCAATGATGTACAGACCAGATGGAAACAGAGGAAGAGGCCGACCACGTAAACGTTGGACGGAGGGAATAGCAGAATCCATGGGAATGTCGATATACGAAGCCCATAATCAGGCACTCTCACGAAGTTTATACTTCACCTCGACACCGCAAGGCACAAGAGGAGTATGATGAGATGAGATGAGATGAGCGGAAAAGACTCACATTCCATATATCAACTAATAAATGCAATAACAGGTAGGAAAACACGAACTACCATTGAATGTTTAAAACCGAAGAATGGTGCAATATTGATGGGATAAGATGATAAAGTCAATAGATGGACGGAATATCTGGTAGAACTGTATGATGATAGAAGATCGGATGTAAATATTCAAAACTATGGTGATGGTCCACCAATACTTGATGCAGAAGTTGAAGATGCACTACATCGCACAAAGAAAGGAAACGCACCCGGTCCAGACAATATTACAATAGAGGAAATTCAGGCTCTGGGTAATTTTGAAATAGAAATACTGACAAAATGTATACATGACATCTACACTAGCTGGTACATTACTAGTTACCTATTAAAATCCATCCTTATAGCTCTGCCAAAGAAACCAAGTGCTTTAGAATGTGAAGATCATCGCACAATAAGTCTTATGAGTCACATGACAAAGCTGTTACTCAAAATAATTATGAACAGAATAAGAAACAAGATTAAACCAGAAATTAGTAATGAACAGTGTGGATTTGTGGCGGGAAATGGCACTAACAACGCTATATATATTCTCAGGACACTATTAGAAAGAGCTATAGAACTAAAAACAGGTCTATATTTATGCTTCATAGACAACACAAAAGTATTTGACAATGTGAAGCATGAATAAATAATACAATTACTAGAGCAACTGACGGCAAAGATCTGCCAATAATAAAGAACATATATTGGCAGCAAACAGTAGCCATCAGAATCAACAACCTTGTAGGAACATTTCAGTGTATAAAGAAGGGCGTCAGACAAGGTTGTGTATTGTCTCCTGATTTGTTCTCTGTGTACAGTAAACATATAATGAGATCTACAGAAAATATATCAGGGATCCTGGATGGTGGATGTAATATATTTTTTTTTTCACAAGCTGTAACAGTACTGTGAATATTTCTCCGTACAACAATTGAGTATTGACACCGCAACAGGGCTGGGTTGTTCCGTACCTCTACAATCCAAGGTTTAGTGCAATAACTCATTGTCGACGATTCAACCAAAAACGTGAACTCGGAAAACCTACACAAAAAGACGAACGACCGGATCACGGCCTGTTGTTTTCACCGACACCCAGCATGAGGCAAGAGAAAATCTGAGATATCGGAGGGAGTGAGAGCCTTTTACAAATCAACTTCATTTATGAAGAAAAGGAAAGCCTCAGCCAACAATGACATCACATTCAGATTCAGAAACCTGTCGCCGAAGTGTTTGGAAGCCATTCGAAAAGAATAAGGTAAAACAATAATGTTTTAGATTAGTTAGTCTGTGAGCCTATTTCCCGAGAAGAGTTGGTAAGTCAGTATGTTGTAAACCACGTGATTAGTTCTTAAGAAATTAATTTAGTGAAACTAAATAATATATGCAGGTATCATAGTCATAAATAAACTGTACATTAGGACAACCCAGTGAGTTTCCTTTTCTTCTATTAACAACTTATTTAATGTGAAGCATTAGATCTAGTTGTACATTGTATTCTTAAGTAGTTAAACTCAATCAGCAGTAATTTAGAAGTTGGTGAGTAACTTAAGATTTAGGAAGCTAAGAATACTTATTTCAGTAAAAAGAAACTAGTTTACATGTGCCAACACTGGAAAGAGAAATTAGTGTAATGTGTAACAAAAGTACATGAGCATCTGATATGTAAATAGATTCTATAGGTATCATAATTTGTGTGGTGGTTAAAGCATACATGTGGTGAGGCAATGTATTAATCATGATTGTTAAACATGGGAATTAATATTTGTGCCAAATAATAATACATAATCTACCGCCATGCAGGTATGGTTAGGATGCATGATGAATGAATGTGAATTGGGTGTATCACATAATTCTATGTATTTGATGAGAGCATGTGGTGATCCATGTGTATTTCATTATTGTTAAACCTTGAGGAATCATCATTTGTGAATCTCATAATTATGTAAAAATATCACATACTTACATGTAATTTATGAGAGCATGTGGTGATCCATGAGTATTTTCATTATTGTTAAACATGAGGAAATCATCCATTGTGAATCTCATAAGTAGGCCTAATGATCACACAAGTCTATGTCATTGAAGAGAGCATGCCTGTGGTGAGTCATGTGTGATTTCATTTTGTTAAACAGATGTGAATGTATCATTTGTGAACCACATCAGTAATGACTAAGCATCATCCAGGAAATATTATAATTTCTGATGAAGGATGAGGATGATTAAGATTCCATTGTAATGTCATTGTGGTTGAATCTGTGAATGTATTCATGTGGAAAGCACATACATATGCTTGATTGCCATCCATACAGATATGATTGTGTCTGATGACTGAGTGAAATGATCATCCATGCACATATGAATATTATGTCTGATGAATGAGTATGAGTGAGATGAAGAGACATGCTGAGAAGGGTATAAGCTAGCAATCAATCTCATGATAGAAGGCAACTTTGCTGTATAATGTCCTGTCTATCACAAGAGAATATGTTCGGCATAACCCAAACACTAATTAATCATTTAGTGCACTCCGACGCATGACACCACTTTGTATAATATATCATTCATGGTACCATCATCTCGGTTTGTGCCCTAAGCACGACACAACCCATATTACATCATGCGTACTACAAGCTTCTGGTTTTGTGTCTTAAGCAAAACCCCATTTTGTATTATAGATCACTCTTGTTACAACATATGGGCTAGTGTCCTGATGAATGTAATGATAATGAGATGATGATTGTAATAACAATAATGATGATGATTGTAATGAAGATGATGATTGTAATGATAATGATGATGATGATAATGATATAATGATGATGATAGTTGTAATGAAGATGATGATTGTAATAACAATGATGATGATGATACTGAGAATGATGATGATGATGATAAATGAAGTACAAGCATATTATAGACATGGTGAACAGGAGGGAAGATACTCGCCTTGAACCTTTTGATTAGAAAAGAATTCACATGAATACTACACAAGAATTGATACCATGATGTACTTATATTGTTTATAAGCAAATACTCATTGCAATGGGGAATGATTTATTAAAACCCTTAATGTATGAGACCCTTTTTCTTTAATCGAGGAAGATGGAGAGAAGATAACTAGGTACAGAAGAGGATGGTCAACATAATTGTCAAATTCCAAATCAATCAAGGTATTACTTAACCTGGAGACCTGAGGACAGGCATAGGTGAAGATGAAACTGCACATCTGCTAGTTAAACCTTGAACACCTGATAGTGGAAGATTGGATGGAGAGCAAACAATTATGTTGGTGATAACTAATTGAGAACACCAAGACTATCTTTCTCCTATGTTTATTTTTCTCTAGGAACAAGATTCATTTTATTGATTTCACTTGTTGTGTTCTTAGGAGTTTACAGCATTACATTTCTAATGTCATATTGATGGTATGATTAGATGTATGTTGATTGCTGAAATTTCAGATAGTGGCTAAGTACAGCTAGATCCAGACCTGACTAGGTTGAATGCAGCACTTTGTGAATGCAACACTTTGTGAATGTAACAGCTTGGCTGAATGTAGCACCTTGCTGAGTGAGCACCTTGTTAAGTGATGCCCTTGATAGAGTAGTTCAGACAGCTATTCACCTGCAAGATTTTCCTCTGCAAATGACAGGTATCCAAATTTACTTAGTCTATTTAGCAAATGGAGAAATAGAGCCAATATTCTGCTCAGACCTGGAACAGATCAACACGAAGAAGAAAACAACATACATCCATTGATTGTTAGCCAGAGGGATCCACAAACCTGGAAGTGGAGAACCCATAGTGCATAGTTCTTTATTTCAGTTACCCTCATGCCGTTGAAGATGAGCAGTACATGTAACTGACAGACAGAGATATTGTTGGTGATATAACTAATATGTGTATCACATAAATGATGTATTGTTATCATTAGATGTATATGTCCTTGTTGGAAAAAAATGTAATTATTTTGAATGCAATGCTTACAACCCAAGTGTATGTTTATTAAATCATAAAAATGAGGTCATGTCATTAATTGAGTGTTTTTACTTGTCATAGTCAATTGTGTTAAACAACCCTAGATAAAATTAGGTTAACTGAGAGAGGAGAGGCAAGGAACCACCAAAAGGGGATTTTGGGTATAAAGGAGAAATACTTGTAATTGTTTTCCTAGAGGTATGCCTTGGTGCTCCGAAACTCTATTTATGGACTCAAGCAACTGAACCATTAAAGGTTAACATAATTAAACGGGCAGGATCACACTGGGAAAGAGGAACTTAGTATCCTTTCTCTCTTTGGGATTATCACCTGGATCTTTTCTTCTGGGGATGCCGGTGTGCTGGGGAATGAACAGGCGGACAGATTGGCTGGCTTGGCAAAACTTGGTGGATTATTGATGCATGACAAACAGACGTGGTTGCGGCCTTGTGGGAGCACGTGTACACCTCGGAGGAGCAAATGGATCACCATGGTCTGGTAAGAATGAGGCAGCGAGGTGTGACGAGGGGATCTGGCCGACGATCGACGCTCAGAGGAAAGGCGAGACGGACATATAATCAGATTGCTACTGGAACTATTAGTGTTGGAACTCTTCGCTGGCTGCTGAGGATGGGGACGGAGCGCTTATGGGAATGTCCCGAATGCTGTGATGTCGGTTCCTAAATCAATCAATCAATCAATCTTTGTAATTGAGCCATCAATCCAGACTTCTGACAGTGGACATAATATAAATAACTTACGTTATGCTGACGACACCGTCTTGATAGCAACAAGTCAGAAATCAGTCACAAACAACGCTATATATATATATATATAACAGGGGCCTGAGTGTTCTCGAGGCATGGTGTCCGCCTTGAATGCTGGAGGTCCCGGGTTCAAGCTCCAGTAAGGGCCGGGATATTTTCACGTTGACTTCTAGTAAAAACATGTTCCCTGGTCTCTGGGTAGTGAAATCGAACGCCCGTGTGTATTGTTGCGCACGTAAAAAAATCTCTTGGCAGTTGGAAATCGAAAAAGAGTAGCCTAACGGCGCTGCCCGGGTAAAATGTCCATTTAAAAATCTACCTAAAGTATTTCAGGACTCTCGCCGGTGCTACGGAGTTCGTGCACTGAGCTGAGTTTCTCCGAACTCAGGCTTGAGTTAGGAGTAGAACGGAGCACTTATCGGTGTCACCCGTTTGCCGTGATGTTGATCCGTCGACTAAACGAAACTAAACTAAACTAAGTCAGAAATTATAGATACAGTGGTTGTAGGAAGTGAAAGAATGGGCCGAAGTTTGAATAATAGAAAGACAGAAGTTATGGCGATAGCAAAGAAACATTTTGTGCCAAAATATGCAATTACAGTATATGACCTTATTTTGGGGCAAGTGCAGACATTCAGATATCTGGGCACATGAATAACATGAGATAAAGAACAGAATAGGGCAAGCATAAGCTGCGTTCTATCAAATGAAAAACGGTTTGTGCAATAAGTCACTGTCCTTGAAAGTCAGGAAAAGAGATCTTGCATGTTATATAGAACCAGTTTTAACATACGGCTGCGACTCCTGGACAGTTAGTAAACAGGCGAAAAAGTCCACGAAAGCTTGGAGATGTGGTTTTATAGAAGAATGCTGAAAATTAATTGGACAGCCAAAAAGAGCAATCAGGACGTTTTAAGGGAAGCCGAGTCGCAAAGACAATATATCACAAACATCAGAAAGAGATAGTCCTCGTTATTTGGCCACGTTATCAGAAGAAAAAAAACAAAGCTGGAACATGTTGTGACAACCGGAAAGATTTGTGGAAAGAGAGATAGAGGAAGACAGCGTGAAAATATTTTTGACAGTCTTGTGTCATGGCACGGAAGAGAATCAACACACGAATTGACCCATGACGTCGGAAATCGTAATTTGTGTAGACGCATGATCGCCTACGCCAGCCGGCAAGACACAAAAAAAGGGGGGGGGGGAGTAATTGTTTTCCGTTTTTCAAAAGGCAACTTTTGCCATAGCGATTCTTATTCTAATCTCTTCAAGGCACATCCCATCAGATGACGTGACTGTTTAGAGTGTTCAGTGACTGGTTCACTTGTTTAAGAATATTCCCATTTATCCTTGTATTACATTGTGGTATTTCTTTCTTCTTAGAATCTTCTTACAACTTAATTCTAACCCTAGTTATTCACTGTGTACAAGAGCCGTATCCACAATATATATATATATATATATAAAATATGGACTAAATATATATATATATATATATATATATATATATATATATATATATATATATATATATATATATATATATTATATATATATATATATATATATATATATATATATATAAAAGGCAATCTCCGTCTGTCTGTCTGTATGTCTTGTATGTCCTTTATACGTTCGCGAACGGCCCATCCGATTGAGATGAAATTTTCTACATGTCTTCCTTTTATTCCAGCGCAGCCCACTGTCATATTTTTTTAGTGTGAAATCGGCTGCTTACCCAATATTATTTAATTTTCCATTTTTCATTATAATTTCATATATCTCCGGGGACCTAACTCTGTAAAAGGTTATTTCAAGGGGAATAACTTTTCTGTGTACCTTATAGTCATATTGTGGCATCGTTTTCAAAGATTTATAAACTCTTTGTCCATAGTTATGTACCGGCATATGAGTTATAATAAATAATGATACAATCTTTAAGGCATTTTCAAAGTTTTCATAAAACATAATGCATATGCATAACATTGTAACTCATCTTTGTATGCTTAAAGAATAAATAAATAATAGTTACCTTATCTCTATCAAGTTTGAAGATTTTATATTTCTTTACACTGTCGCCAACTATAAGAAGACATGGAACAACTTCAGCCATTATTACATCTACAGGCATAGGCGGGGAGACGCGAAGAAGCCGAAGATCGGCCAAAGCCAGGACAAAAGACGACAAGAGGGGACCGATGGAAAAGAAAAAAGATAAGAGAGAGAGAAAGAAGAAAAGAAGGCAGGTAGGAAAGAGGGAGAGAGGCGGGGGGGAAGAAGAATAGAAGAAGATAATGAGGACAGAAGAAGTGAATAATAAGAGTGGAAGAGAAGACGAAAGTTAGGAACGATAAGGCGAAGAAGTAAGTGACGGAAAGAGAAAAGAAGAATATGAGAAGAATGATAAGACGTGAGGAATGAAGGGAAGGGATTGGAGAAGACGAGAGAATGCAGAAGAAGAAGAAGAAGAGGAAGTAAAAGAAAGTGTACGAAGGGCAGCAAAAAAGACGCATGAATAAGAAGTAGAAATAATAATGGAGAAGACAAAGGCAGGGAAGAAAGACGAAGCAAAGAAGAAAGTAAACAGAAGGAAGAAGTAGAAGAATGAAAAAGAAGAATAACGCAAGGGATGAAGAAGAAATACGGAAAGAAGAGAGACGAAAAAATCCGACAGAAGAGAAACGGAATGCCTAAGAAGAAATAAGAAAGGAAGAACTAAAAAATTAAAGATGTGAAAAGAATAAAGACAAGAGAGTACTAATCAACTAATAAAATAGGAAGAGGAACAGAACGTGAAAGCAAGAAAATCAACTAATCCAGACGACTCGTCCACGAGTGTCTAACTACTTAATAAATAATAAGACATATTCAACAATCATCAGTTCCTAGAACTATGGAAGACAAGTCATCCTAGTAATCATCTTCATACTAAAAGAATAATAGAACAGAGTCCAGTAGAATAATAACTAAGAGCGACTTAAGAAGCAAGGAGAAGAATAGATACGTTCTGAACTAAGCAGAATAATACGCATAAGACTACAACGTCCTCCTCCTCCATGGTACTCCTTCCCCTCCTCCTTCTTCTACCTCCCCACTCTCCCCCATCCTCCTCCCCCTCTCCTATCCTCACATCTCCTCCTCCCCTCCTCCTCCTCCCTTCTCCTCCTCCCTCCTCATCCTCTCTCCTCCCCCCTCTCTAAACTCTAACCTCCTTCCTCCTCCTCCTCCTCCTCCTCCCTCCACATCCCTCCTCCTCCTCCCTCTTCCTCCTCCTCCTTCTCCCTCTTCCTTCTCCCTCCGCCTCCTCCCTCCTCCTCTCTTCCTCCTCCTCCTCCTCCATCTCCCTCCTCCTCCTCATCCTCCCTCCTACCCTCTCCTCCTCCCTCCTCCTCCTGCGTTCTTCTCCTCCCTCCTTCTCCCTCCACCTTCTCCTTCCTCCTCCCTCTTCCTCCTCCCCCTCCTCCCCTCCTCCCTCTTCCTCCCTCCTCCTCCCACCTCCTCCTCCCTCCTCCTCCCTCATCCTCCTCCTTCCTCCTCCTCCCTCCTCCTCCCTCCTCCTCTCTCCTCCTCCTAATCCCTCCTCCTCCCTACTACTCCTCCTCCTTCCTCCTCCCTCCTCTTCCCTCCTCCTCCTCTCTCCGCCTATCTCTTCCTCCCTCCTACTCCTCCCTCCTCCTCCCTCCTCCACCTCCCTCTTCCTCCTCCCAGCTCCTACTCCTCCTTTTTCTTCTTCTTCTTCTGCTGCTGCTGCCGCTGCTCCATTTACCCAAGTTAATTGTTGGGGAAGATGTAAAGATCTTTCAAGTGCTCTTTCTAATGCTTTTTGTAAGTTGGTCTTCGTTTATCTAAGGTTGTTCTAACTGCAACCAATAAATGATTAGACAGACAGACAGACAGACAAGACAGACAGACAGACAGACAGACAGACAGACAGACAGACAGACGGGAACGGGAACTTATATGACTACTTATATGAATTAAATGAGATGCTCCCCATCAGGGGCTGGGCGAAGCCGGGCCGGATCAGACAGACAGACAGATAGACAGACAGACAGACAGACAGACAGATAGTCGGGAACGGGAACGTGAGCTTATATGACTACTTATATGAATTAAATGAGATGCTCCACACCAGGAGCTGGGCGATGCCGGGTCGGGTCAGACAGACAGACAGACAGACAGACAGACAGACAGACAGACAGACAGATAGTCGGTAACGGGAACGGGAACTTATATGACTACTTATATGAATTAAATTAGATGCTCCCCACCAAGGACTGGGCGAAGCCGGGCCGGGTCAGCTAGTGTGTGTATATATATATATATATATATATATATATATATATAATATATATATATATATATATATATATATATATATATATATATATATATAAAACAGAGTGTATGTGGTTTTGTGTGTTTGTGGGTAGCTTTGTATTGGATGCGTTCGATAACCGTACATCCGATTGAGATGAAATTTTCTACACGTCTTCCTTTCATTCCTGTGCAAACCGACTATAATAGTTTCTTAGTGTAAATCTTCTTTTTTTTTTTTTTAGCATATCCTTTTACAGGACTTAGCTGTCAACACCAGCATCTTTCAGCTGTATGTTGATCTCTTGGCAAGATTACGCTCAGTAGTTTGCCATTGCTTTCTGAGCGGCCGGCTCACATACCCCGTAAGTTACCGATGCGATTCGAACCACTGCTGATTTGAACCGTCATCACGTTACCTGACGAGAGTATACGAGATTACGGAGAAAAGTCATAACCTCTAAGCCACGAAGCCGGCAACATCTTCTACTTATTTAATATTTACTTTTTCATTTTTCATTATATAATTTCTATATAGCAGGGGGACTTCACTCTAGAAAAGTTATTTCAAGGGGCATAACTTTTAATAACATTTCTATATACTCTATAGTCATATTGTTGGACTTACTTGCACTATTGTTAAACTCTTTGTCTATAGTTATTTTTAGGCATATAAGTTATAATAAATAATGATATAATCTTTAAGGTATTTTCAAAGTTTTCATAAAAATAATGCATAATGCATAACATTGTAACCCATCTTTTTCTGCTTAAAGAACTTATCAACTGTCATGTCGGTGATTAAAAACAGTTTTCATTAAAAATAATGAATGGTGTGTGGAAGGACATTCTTTTAAGTTACTGTGCGACAGGAGCTGGGCGAAACCACGCCGGGTCAGATAGATAGACAGACAGATAGTCGGGAACGGAAGCTTATTTGACTACTTATATGAATTAAATGACATGCTCCCCACCAGGGTCTGGGTGAAGCCGGGCCGGGTCAGACAGACAGATAGACAGACAGACAGTCGGGAACGGGAGAGCTTATATGACTACGTATATGAATTAAATGAGATGCTCCCCACCAGGGACTGGGTGAAGCCGGGCCGGGAC
Source organism: Cepaea nemoralis (assembly GCA_014155875.1). NCBI lineage: Eukaryota > Metazoa > Mollusca > Gastropoda > Stylommatophora > Helicidae > Cepaea > Cepaea nemoralis. Next base: position 46,200 of record JACEFZ010024973.1, on the reverse strand, counting down.
AGACAGACAGACAGACAGATAGACAGACAAACAGATAGTCGGGAACGGGAGAGCTTATATGACTACGTATATGAATTAAATGAGATGCTCCCAACCAGGGACTGGGTGAAGCCGGGCCGGGTCAGACAGACAGACAGATAGACAGACAGACAGTCGGGAACGGGAGAGCTTATATGACTACTTATATGAATTAAACGAGATGCTCTCCACCAGGGACTGGGTGAAGCCGGGCCGGGTCAGCCAGACAGACAAACAAGCAGACAGACAGACTGATAGATAGATAGATCCCCTCCAGGGCCTGGGCGAAGCGGGGCGGGTCAGCTAGTATATATATATATATATATATATATATATATATATATATATATATATATATATATATATATATATATATATATATATATATATATATATATATATATATATATACTAGCTGACCCGGCCCGGCTTCGCCCAGACTCTGGTGTGGAGCATCTCATTTAATTCATATAAGTAGTCATATAAGCTCCCGTTCCCGTTCCCGACTATCTATCTGTCTGTCTGTCTATCTATCTGTCTGTCTGTCTGTCTGTCTGTCTGCCTGACCCGGCCCGGCTTCGCCCAGCCCTGATGGGGAGCATCTCATTTAATTCATATAAGTAGTCATATAAGTTCCCGTTCCCGACTGTCTGTCTGTCTGTCTGTCTGTCTGTCTGTCTGTCTGTCTGTCTGTCCCTCCCTCTCTGTCTGTCTGTCTGTCTGTCTGTCTAATCATTTATTGGTTGCAGTTAGAACAACCTTAGATAAACGAAGACCAACTTACAAAAAGCATTAGAAAGAGCACTTGAAAGGTCTTTACATCTTCCCCAACAATTAACTTGGGTAAATGGAGCGGCGGCAGCAGCAGCAGCAGAAGAAGAAAAAGGAGGAGTAGGAGCTGGGAGGAGGAAGAGGGAGGTGGAGGAGGGAGGAGGAGGGAGGAGGAGGAGGAGAGATAGCGGAGGGAGGAGGAGGAGGGACAGAGGAGGAAGGAGAGGGAGGAGGAAGTAGGGAGGAATAGGAGGGAGGAGGAGGGATTAGGAGGAGGAGAGAGATGAGGGGGGAGGTAGTAGGAGTAGGAGGAGTAAGGAGGAAGGAGGAGAAAGGAGGAGGAGGATGACGGTAGGAGGGAGGAGGTATAGGGGAGGAGGGGAGAGCGGAGGAGGAGGAAAGAAGAGAGAGGAGGGAGGAGGAGGAGGGGGGATATAAGGGAGGAGGAGGAGGGAGGAGTAGGGGGAGAAGGGAGGAGGAGAGAGGAGGAGGAAGAGAGAAGAGGGGAGGAATGAAGGGGGAAGGATGGAGGAGGGAGGAGGAAGGAGAGAGGAAGAGGGGGAGGATAAAGGGGGAAGGATGGAGGAGGGAGGAGGAAGGAGAGGGAGGGAGGAGGGAGATGGAGGGAGGAGGAGGAGGAGAAGAGATGAGGTGCGAGGGAGGAGAGGGAGGATGTAGAGGAGGAGGAGGAGGGAGGAGAGGAGGAGGAGGGAGGAGGAGGAGGGGAAGAGGAGGAGGAGGGGAGTGAGGAGGAGGAGGGAGGAGGGAGGAGGAGGGAGGAGGTAGAGGAGGGAGGAGGAGGAGGAGGAGGAGGAGGGAGGAGGAGAGGAGGATGAGGGAGGAGGAGGAGGGAGGAGGGAGGAGAGGGAGAGGGAGGAGGAGAGAGGAGGGAGGAGGGAAGAGGAGGAGGAGGAGGAGGGAGGAGGAGAGTAGGAGGAGAGAGGAGGAGGAAGGGAGGAGGAAGGAAGAGGAGTGATTAGGAGGAGGGAGGAGGCGAGAGTAGGAGGAGAAGAGGAGGAGGAGGAGGAGAGGAGGAGGAGGAGGAAGAGGGAGGAGAGGAGGAGAGGAGGAGGAGAGAGGAGGAGGGGGAGGGAGGAGGAAGGGTAGGAGGAGGAGGAGGATGAGGGGAGAGGAGGAGGAGGATTATAACGCATATGCCTGTAGATAACTGCAGCGAAAAGGTGGGTCTGTCTATCTATCTGACCCGGCGTGGCTTCGCCCAGCTCCTGGCGGGTAGCGTCTCATTAAATTCATACAACAAAAAAAAGTAACTTAAAAGAATGTCCTTCCACACACCATCCATTATTTTTAATGAAAACTGTTTTTAATCACCTACATGACTGTAGATAACTTCTTAAGCATAAAAAGATGAGTTACAATGTTATGCATTATGCATTATTTTTATGAAAACTTTGAAAATGCCTTAAAGATTGTATCATTATTTATTATAACTAGTATGCCGGTACATAACTATAGACAAAGAGTTTATAAATCTTTGAAAACCATGCAACAATATGACTATAAGGTATATAGCAATGTTATTAAAAGTTATGCCCCTTGAAATAACTTTTCTAGAGTTAAGTCCCCTCGCTATATATAAATTATAATGAAAAATGAAAAATTAAATAATATTAAGTAAGCAGCCGATTTCACACTAAAAAAATATCACAGTTGGCAGCGCGGGAATTAGAGGAAGACGTGTAGAAAATTTCATCTCAATCGGATGGACCGTTCGCGAACGCATAAAGGACATACATACAGACGGAGATTGCCTTTTATATATAAGATATATATATATATATATATATATATATATATATATATATATATATATATATATATATATATATATATATATATATATATATATATATATATATATATATATATATAACATTGTGATATTATTTCGTCTTAGAGATGACCATAATCTGTGTCGTCTTACAGTTTAATTCTAACCCTAGTTGTTCACTGTGTGCAACAAGCGCATCTACTAAATGTTGCAGATCCTGTTCATTGTCAGAAGTCAATACCGACTCATCCAATGTTATTGATGTTACGACCCCCAGTGGTGATTCCTTTCATATCTTCTAATCTACTACTTCTTCTTCTTCAGCATTCCGAGCCATTGAGGTTCTTTGCTGCAGATACAAGCCCTCTCCATTCGTCTCTCTTGTTGACCTTCTCTTGCCAGTCGCTGTTTCCAAGTGCTTGAATGTCTGTACATGTATTATCTCTCCACCGTCTTCTTGGTCTACCTCGGGGTCTACGGTCATTTATTTCTTGAGTGTAAGCGAGTTTTGTTTTCCTATTATCTTCCATTCTTTCTATACGCCCCAGCCATTGCAGTCTTTTAGCCTTCATGATACCAGTGATTCTAATCTACATTTCTGAAAATATTTTACAGTACAGAGAAAAAAGATCTTGAGACATTACACATCTCTGTCTCACACATCTCTTAATAGGCTGATATTGACATATTTCATTATTAATCCTTTTGGCAGCTTGTTGTTTTCCATTATACGTTTGTACAAGTTTGAGGTCTTTCCCACCAATTTGTAGATCTGCAAGGATATATAACATACAGACATGTCTTACTTGATCAAAAGCCTTTGTATAGTCAATAAAGCAAAGCTATAGGTCTGTGTTTACCTCTATCGAACGCTCGATGTATGTTCTCATCATGTGTACATTAGTTCACTACTATGACTCCTGAATCCCGATATGTAAACTACTCTTGAGTTCAAAGCGAGCGAAAACAACATATATATGAATATGTTAAGCAGAGAACTTGATAAACTCATGCGGTAATCCTTTTCTTGTGTATCCATTGTTATATACGTGCATTTTCATGACGTCACTCCCGGTCTGTCACAACCATGTAACATGTACACGGCTGTTCACCTGACAAAGTAAGTATTTACACAAAATGTGATCATACATCACTTGTAACATTTTGTACACAGTTTCAGAAATTCACGAGACACGCGACCACAAGAGAATAACAATCTTAATTGATAGACTTAGAAGAACAAGACCCTTGAAATATGACCTTTCAACCAGGAAGAATATTCTGCGTCCTTGCAGGATTGCTGGTTTGTCAAGGTCGTCAGCAAGGTAAGTGCCTGGAACTGTTGGCTTTTCATTGAGATTATGTTTTACTGAATGGAAAATAGATGCAATAAGACAAACCAACACATTGGACAAACAGCACCAGTACTAAAGAACGAACACGTATCAGTAGATACCGAAAAAGGACTCTACAGCACAATTTTCCTACCTGTATGGGTTTATTTTGTTCCTCTAGAAGAGGCGTGGTGGAAAGGTAAAGAGCGCCTGCTATGCAACCAATGTCAAAATGGACAATGACAGAAAAATAGAAAAGAAAAATTGCAACGGACATGAGATTCCCGAGAAGAATACTCAATGTATCACGAAGAGATAAAATAAGAAATTATGAAATCAGGACTAAAGTGGGGGTTATAGCAGCGCTAGACTTTATCAGAAAACACCAAATTGCATGGTTTGTCCATATAACTAGGCTACCAACTAACAGTGCCGGCTTCCTGGCCTAGAGGTTAAGCGACTTTTCTCCGTAATCTCGTATACACTCGTAAGTAACATGACGACGGTGAGAATCAGCAGTGGTTCGAATCGCGTCGGTAACTTACGGGGTATGTGAGCCAGCCGCTCAGAAAGCAATGGCAAACTACTGAGCGTAATCTTACCAAGAAATTAACAATCAGCTGAAAGATGCTGATGTTGACAGCGATGTCCTGTAAAGGATATGCAAACACACACACACACACACACACACACACACACACACACACACATATATATATATATATATATATATATATATATATATATATATATATATATAATATATATACACTAGCTGACCCGGCCCGGCTTCGCCCAGGCCCTGGAGGGGATCTATCTATCTATCAGTCTGTCTGTCTGCTTGTTTGTCTGTCTGTCTGTCTGTCTGGCTGACCCGGCCCGGCTTCACCCAGTCCCTGGTGGGGAGCATCTCATTTAATTCATATAAGTAGTCATATAAGCTCTCCCGTTCCCGACTATCTGTCTGTCTGTCTTTCTGACCCGGCTTCACCCAGTCCCTGGTGGGGAGCATCTCATTTTATTCATATACGTAGTCATATAAGCTCTCCCGTTCCCGACTATCTGTTTGTCTGTCTATCTGACTGTCTGTCTGTCCCGGCCCGGCTTCACCCAGTCCCTGGTGGGGAGCATCTCATTTAATTCATATACGTAGTCATATAAGCTCTCCTGTTCCCGACTGTCTGTTTATCTGTCTGTCTGTCTGACCCGGCCCGGCTTCACCCAGTACCTGGTGGGGAGCATGTCATTTAATTCATTCATATAAGTAGTCAAATAAGCTTCCGTTCCCGACTATCTGTCTGTCTGTCTATCTATCTGACCCGGCGTGGTTTCGCCTGTAAACAGTAACTTAAAAGAATGTCCTTCCACACACCATTCATTATTTTTAATGAAAACTGTTTTTATTCACCGACATGACAGTTGATTAAGTTTTGTAAGCAGAAATAGATGGGTTACAATGTTATGCATTATGCATTATTTTTATGCAAACTTTGAAAATGCCTTAAAGATTATATCATTATTTATTATAACTCATATGCCTAAAAATAACTATAGACAAAGAGTTTAATAATAGTGCAAGTAAGTCCAACAATATGACTATAAAGTATATAGAAATGTTATTAAGAGTTATGCCCCTTGAAATAACTTTTCTAGAGTGAAGTCCCCCTGCTATATAAACATTATATAATGAAAATGGAAAAGTAACTGTTATTAAATACGTAGAAGATTTTACACTATGAAATTATTATAGTCGGTTGCACAGGAATGAAAGGAAGACGTGTAGAAAATTTCATCTCAATCGGATGCACTGTTATCGAACGCATCCAATACATAAATACCCACAAACACACAAAGCCACATAACTCTGTTATATATATATATATATATATATATATATATATATATATATATATATATATATATATATATATATATATATATATATATACACACCAAAATCACACACACACACACACACACACACACACACACACTCAATATACCAAAATCACAATATACAAAACACTGATTAGACCAGTGGTGCTGTATGTCTCTGAAACCTGGAGTACAACGAAGGGAGACGAAGCCTTGTTACAAACCTTTGAGAACAAAGTTTTAAGACGCATCCTTTAGGGATACACAAAGTGGAGAGTGGAAAAGAAGAAGTAACAAAGACATTTATGATCTGTTTAAGTCCCCGCTAATCACTGGTATCATGAAGGCTAACAGACTACAATGGATGGGGCATATAGAAAGAATGGAAGATAATAGGGAAAACAAAACTCGCTTACACTCAAGAAATAAATGATCGTAGATCCCGAGGTAGACCAAGAAGACGGTGGAGAGATAATATATATACAGACCTACAAGCACTTGGAATCAACGACTGGCAAGAGAAGGTCAACCAAAGAGACGAATGGAGACGGATTGTTTCTGCAGCAAAGAACCTCAATGGCTCGGAACGCTGAAGAAGAATATATATATATATATATATATATATATATATATATATATATATATATATATATATATATATATATATATATATATATATATATATAGGTGTCAGGTCTTAGTCAGATATGACTGAGCTACCGTATAACAGTAGACGGTACTACCTGGTTTCTGTTAGCGCTGAACGTTGGGCGGCGCTTACCAAACCCGACACCCCACATTGTGCCAACGGCTTCGGGCGGAAGAGCGCAATTGGGAGGGCACAAGCCTTACCCTGGTGCGAGGAAATGCAAGCTAAAGACAAAATGTCATGGCAGGGCAGACCAGGCCCTAAGCCTTGGTTGGCGACTGGTCTAGGATCGAAGCTCCGACAGGCGGACAGTTAGAGCATTGCTTTGCTGATCCGGCAGCTTCTGCAGCTTGTCTTGTTCCAGATGTAGGGGTGTTACCTTTCCTCTGGAGTAAACTAGGCAGGCCGAGAGAGGGATCATGCTGCATGGGCAACACATGATCTCTATATTTTAGCCCAGGCTTTGTGCTATGGAGAGGCAATGCTGTGCTGGCGTGAAGGACAGGTCCCACGGGATTTCAAAGATTCGGGCATCATAGCACTGTACAAGACCAAGGACGATCGGAGCGACTGCAACAACTATAGGGGTATCTCACTTCTGTGTATTGTTGGAAAGGTAGTTGCCAGAATTGTTCTGCGCAGACTTCAAGTCCTGGGAGATCAGGTCTACCCCGTGTCACGGTGTGGCTTTCGACAGAACCGGTCTGCCACTGATATGATATTCTCATTGCGACAGGTGCAAGAAAAATGCCGTGAACAGAATCAACCACTGTTTATTGCCTTCATCGACCTCACAAAGGCATTTGATTTGGTCAGTCGTGAGGGTCTGTTCAAGGCACTAAAGAGGATTGGCTGCCCACCAACTCTTCTGTCCATTGTGGAATCGTTCCACACAGGCATGAAGGGTATAATCAAGTTTGATGGTGCAACTTCTGAAGAGTTTGAAATCAAGAGTGGAGTTAAGCAAGGTTGTGTAATAGCTCCCACCCTCTTTGGAATATACTTTTCACTTTTACTGAAATATGCATTTCATGATCAGGATGGTGGTATATACATTCACTCACGCTCAGATGGCGGCCTCTGCAGTGCTCGGAGATTGAAGGCTAGGACCGGGATTGGGAGGGTGCTGAATAGGGAGTTGCTTTTTGCAGATGATGCTGCAGTTGCGACCCACTCTGGGGAAGAGTTGCAATGTCTGCTGTCTGCGTACTCCAATGCTTGTTCTGAATTTGGTTTGGCAATTAGCAGAGGGAAGACACGGATTGTGTCACAGGGTGCACATGGGGTACCATCAGTCTTTATTGACGACGCCGAACTAGAGATGGTGGACCATATTACATGTCTAGGATCAGTGGTAAATGGCAAATTGTCCCTGGATCGGGAAATCGGCATCCGGATTGGTAGGGCAGCAACAACAATGAACAGGTTAAGAAAAAGAGTCTGGGAGAGCGGGAAGCTTGCTGCCAAGGCAAAAGTCCTTGTCTGTCGGGCCTGTGTCCTTGGTGCTCTTCTCTGTGGCAGTGAAACCTGGACAACTTACTCACACCAAGAGAACAATTTAAACAGCTTTCATATGCGGTGTCTGCGAAGAATTCTTGGTATTAAGTGGCAAGGCAAAGTCGCAGGTACTGAGGTATTGGAGAGATCGGGTTGTGTGACAGTTTGTTCCATGCTCAGTCTTCGTGGACTTAGATGGATGGGACATCTTGGGAGGATGGATGATGGTAGGGTACCAAAGGATATCTTTTTTGGTGAGTTACAGATGGGTGGGAGATCTCAGGGTCGGCCTCTACTACGATACAAAGATGTGTGTAAGAGGGACATGATTGATACAGGCATTGATAATGCACATTGGGAGCAAGTCGCCGCTGAACGTGTTGCATGGAGGGCAAATGTCGGAGATGGAATAAGGTCAAAGGAGAAAATTATTGCAGAAAAGTCACACACCAAGCGTTTGAGACGTGGGATGGTGCATGATGGTGGAAATGACCACGTGTTCACATGCACCCACTGTGAACGGACATTTACAGCGCAAGTTGGCCTTATCAGTCACACTCGCTACCGCCATAGTTAAAAGTTATTATGCCTTTTTAAAGCACAAACTATCGTCTGTCAAGACGGCAAGGTGCCAATGAATATATATATATATATATATATATATATATATATATATATATATATATATATATATATATATATATATATATATATATATATATATATACACACACACACCAACCAACAGTATTGCAGAATAAGTCATGATGTACAGACCTAATTAAACCAGAGGAAGTGGCCGACCGTGTAAACGATGGACAGAGGCAAGAACAGGTTTTCAGATTTTCCTAATTTCGTATTGCAATCTCTCTGTAGAATGGTATAGAAAACCTAACAGCCTCAACCCAATTGAATAGTGAAAATCACAACTTATATCTTAACATAGCAAAACCAAAGATAATGCATACAGATAAACTACTAATGGCGAAAGAAATATATGTTAATGAGGAAAAATTGGAGGTGGTGGAAAATTTTAAATATCTTGGGTCATTGATACCAACAACGGTAACACAATGAAAGAAATTAAACGACTACTATTAATTGCTCTTCAAAGACTAAAATAACTGAATAAATTATGGAGTGGGACAGACAGAACTACATAAATTAAATTTTAAGAGCATGCATCTTTCCCATTGCAACATACGCCTGTGAGACCTGGGCACTTACTAAACAAGCTGAACAGCGCACAAATGCCTTTGAATATAAATGTTATAGACGAGTTCTAAGAATATCTTGGGTAAAGAAAAGAACAAATGCATCAATACTTCAAGAGCTGAATATTGAAGAAGGTTGGCTATTAAAGACGTTAAGACAAAGAAAATTGAAATATTTTGGTCACTTGAAACATCACGAAAGTTTGGAGAGAGAACAATAATGGAGGGGTATGTGTCCTGGGAAGAGAGGAAGAAGAAGGCCAAAGAGAAGATGGGTGCAGGATGTGGTGGATGATCTCCAGATGGGTGTATCAGACGCGGGACATCTTGCTTATGATCGAGAGGTTTTCCAGAAGATTGTTATGGGAGCTAGGTTCTGCAAAGGACATGCTGCTGAATGAATGAATGAATGAATGAATGAATGAATGAATGATTGTTGCCCCCGTGAACAACATGGCTTGTGATTAAATAGTAAGAATACACAGATTATGGTCGTACTAGGAAGAAAGAAATACCACAATGTGATATACAAGTAAATGGGAATATTCTTAAACAAGTGAATCGGTACATTTATCTCGGAACAGACATAACATCAGGTTGGAGATGCCTTGAAGAGATTAGAATAAGAATCTCCATGGCGAAGCCTTTTGCAAGATAGAAAACATACATACTAATAAAAGATGTCATTTACAACGTGGGTAGTCAGTGGACCAAACAAGTGGAAATCGCTAGGGGCTACGTCCACTGAAAACCCAACTTGGCGGGAGACATTTCGCGAATGACGCCGAAGTTGAATGTGAAGTGAAAACGTGGTTTAGAAAATAGAGCACGTAGTTCTATGCAGCCGGTTTAGGAGGACTGATAGAACGATGTAACAATGGATGGAACAATGAATGTATAAAAATAAACTGGTTTCACGTTGTTATATCTAGTTAGTTTTCTACAGCCATTTGTGACTTACTTATTGACTTCCCCTCGTATATACAATAAACACAATATATCCAATACATTACCTATGAAGTCGGAGTGGGTTCGCCTGAAGGCGAGGGACACCGGTAAAAGGGAAAGCAAACCCAGACGCAAAATTCAGTCCCTTACTACTATAAACAGTATGTAAGGACTAACTAAGCTTGAGTTTAAGCGAGCGAACAAATAAGAAATAAAATATATATAATACATTCAATATACACAATATATACATAGTGCGTAAAATATATACAATATATCCAATATATACAATATATATACAATACATGAATCTATACAATACATATATTATATACAATACATACAAGACATACAATATATACAATATATACAATATATACAATATATACAATATATACAATATATACAATATATACAATATATACGATACATACAATACATACAATATATACAATACATACAATACATACAATATATACAATATATACAATATATACAATATATACGATACATACGATACATACAATATATACAATATATACAATATATACGATACACACAATATATACAATATATACAATACATACAATACATACAATACATACAATATATACAATATATACAATATATACAATATATACAATATATACACTATACCATATATACAATACATACAATATATACATACATACAATACCTACAATACATACAATACATACAATATATACTAATACATACAATATATACAATACATACATATATTACAATACATACAATATATACAATACATACATATATATACAATACATACAATACATACAATACATACAATCATATACAATACATACAATACATACAATATATACAATATATACAATATATACAATACATACAATACATACAATATATACAATATATACAATATATACAATACATACAATATATACAATACATACAATACATACAATACATACAATATATACAATATATACAATATATACAATACATACAATATATACAATATATACAATATATACAATACATACAATATAAACAATATATACAATATAAACAATATATACAATACATACAATATAAACAATATATACAATACATACAATATATACAATACATACAATATATACAATACATACAATGCATACAATACATACAATATATACAATATAAACAATATATACAATACATACAATATAAACAATATATACAATACATACAATATAAACAATATATACAATACATACAATACATACAATATATACAATATATACAATATATACAATATATACAATATATACAATATATACAATACATACAATATAAACAATATATACAATATATACAATATATACAATACATACAATATAAACAATATATACAATATATACAATATATACAATATATACAATACATACAATATAACAATATATACAATATAACAATATATACAATACATACAATATAACAATATATACAATACATACAATATATTACAATACATACAATATATACAATACATACAATGCATACAATACATACAATATACAATATAAACAATATATACAATACATACAATATAAACAATATATACAATACATACAATATAAACAATATATACAATACATACAATACATACAATATATACAATATATACAATATATACAATATATACAATACATACAATATATACAATACATACAATATATACAATATATACAATACATACAATATATACAATACATACAATATATACAATATATACAATATATACAATACATACAATATATACAATATATACAATACATACAATATATACAATATATACAATATATACAATATATACAATATATACAATATAACAATATATACAATACATACAATATAAACAATATATACAAATACATACAAATACATACAATATATACAATACATACAATATATACCAATATATACAATATACAATACATATATACAATACATACAATATACAATATATACAATATATACAATACATACAATATATACAATACATACAATACATACAATATAACAATATATACAATACATACAATACATACAATATATACAATACATAACAATATATACAATATATCAATATATACAATACATACAATATATACAATATATACAATATATACAATACATACAATATATACAATACATACAATGATATACAATACATACAATATATACAATATAATACAATACATACAATACATACAATATATACAATAATATACAATACATACAATATATAACAATATATACAATACATACAATATATACAATATATACAATATATACAATATATACAATATATACAATACATACACATATATACAATATATACAATATATACAATACATACAATATATACAATACATACAATATATACAATATATACAATATATACAATATATACAATACTATACAATATAATACAATATAATACAATATATACAATATATACAATACATACAATACATACAATACATACAATATATACAATATATACAATATATACAATATATACAATACATACAATATATACAATATATACAATATATACAATATATACAATATATACAATACATACAATATATACAATATATACAATATAATACAATATATACAATACATACAATATATACAATATATACAATATATACAATACATACAATATATACAATATATACAATACATACAATATATACAATATATACAATATATACAATATAACAATATACAATATATACAATACATACAATATATACAATATATACAATACATACAATATATACAATATATACAATATATACAATATATACAATATATACAATATATACAATATATACAATATATACAATATATACAATATATACAATATATACAATATATACAATATATACAATACATACAATATATACAATATATACAATACTATACAATATATACAATATATACAATATATACAATATATACAATATATACAATATATACAATACATACAATATATACAATACATACAATATATACAATATATACAATATATACAATATATACAATATATACAATATATACAATATATACAATATATACAAATATACAATACATACAATATATACAATATATACAATACTATACAATACATACAATATATACAATATATACAATATATACAATACATACAATACATACAATATATACAATATATACAATATATACAATACTATACAATATATACAATATATACAATACATACAATACATACAATATATACAATATATACAATATATACAATAATACAATACATACAATATATACAATATATACAATATATACAATACATACAATACTATACAATATATACAATATATACAATATATACAATATATACAATATATACAATATATACAATATATACAATACATACAATACATACAATACATACAATATATACAATATATACAATACATACAATATATACAATATATACAATATATACAATACATACAATACATACAATATATACAATATATACAATATATACAATACATACAATATATACAATATATACAATATATACAATACATACAATATATCACAATATATACAATATATACAATACATACAATATATACAATATATACAATATATACAATACATACAATATATACAATACATACAATATATACAATATATACAATATATACAATACATACAATATATACAATACATACAATATATACAATATATACAATATATACAATACTATACAATATATACAATACATACAATATATACAATATATACAATACATACATATACCATACATACAATATATACAATACATACAATATATACAATATATATACAATATATACAATACATACAATATATACAATATATACAATATATACAATATATACAATACATACAATATATACAATAAATATAATATATAAAATACATATAATATATACAATATATACAATATATACAATATATACAATATATACAATATATACAATATATACAATATATACAATATATACAATATATACAATATATACAATATATACAATATATACAATATATACAATATATACAATACATACAATATATACAATATATACAATATATACAATATATACAATACATACAATATATACAATATATACAATACATACAATATATACAATACATACAATATATACAATATATACAATATATACAATATCATACAATATATACAATACATACAATATATACAATACATACAATATATACAATATATACAATACATACAATATATACAATACATACAATATATACAATACATACAATATATACACTACATACAATACATACAATATATACAATACATACAATACATACAATATATACATACATATACAATATATACAATATATACAATATATACAATATATACAATACATACAATATATACAATATATACAATACATACAATATATACAATATATACAATACATACAATATATACAATACATACAATATATACAATACATACAATATATACACTATGTACAATACATACAATATATACAATACATACAATATAATACAATATATACAATATATACAATATATACAATACATACAATATATACACTACATACAATATATACAATATATACAATATATACAATATCATACAATATATACAAATACATACAATATCTACAATATACAATTACAATATATACAATACATACAATATATACAATACATACAATATATACAATACATACAATATATACAATACATACATATATACAATATAAACAATAATACAATACATACAATATATACAATATATACAATACTATACAATATATACAATAATACAATACATACAATACATATACAATATATATCAATATATACAATACATACAATACATACAATACATACAATATATACACTACATACAATACATACAATAATATAACAATACGTACATACACAATACATACAATATACACAATACATACAAATACGTACAATATATACAATACTATACAATACATAACCAATACTCTACAATACATACAAAATATATAGCAATACTATACAATACATACAATACATTACAATATATACAATACATACAATATATACAATATATACAATACATACAATCATACATATATACTATACTACAATACATACAATATATACAATATATACAATACATACAATATAACAACTATACCTACAATATAACATATACAATATATACAATATATACAATATATACAATATATACAATATATACAATAATATACAATATAACAATATATACAATACAATACATACAATATATACAATTACATATACAATATATACAATATATACAATACATACAATACATACATATATCAATATATACAATATATACAATATATACAATACATACAATATATACAATATACAATACATACAATATATACATACATACAATATATACAATACTTACAATACATACAATACAATACAATATATACACTACATACAATACATACAATATATACAATATACATACCAATATATACAATCATTACAATATATACATATACAATACATACAATACATACAATATATACAATACTATACAATACATACAATATAACAATATATACAATACATAATACAATACAATAATACAATACAATACAATACATACAATATATACAATATAATACAATACATACATACTATACAATATATACAATACCTACAATACATACAATATATACAATATATACAATACATACAATACATACAATATCATACAATACATACAATATATACAATATATACAATACATCAATATATACAATACTATACAATATATATCAATACATACAATATATACAATATATAAGCAATATAATACAATATATACAATATCATACAATATATACAATATATACAATACATACAATATATACAATATATACAATAATACATACATACAATATATACAATATATACAATATATACAATATATACAATATATACAATATTACACATATATACAATATCATACAATATATACAATATACACAATAGATACAATACATACAATATCATACAATATATACAAATATATACAATACTACAATATATACAATATATACAATATATACAATACATACAATATATACAATTATACAATAACTATACAATATATACAATATATACAATATATACAATATATACAATATATACAATACATACAATATATACAATATTACAATCATACAATATATACATATATCATTATACAATACATACAATATATACAATATATACAATACACAATATACAATCTATACATATATACAATACATACAATACATACAATATTATACAATGCATATACAATACATACAATATATACAATACATACAATATATACAATACATACAATACATACAATATATACAATATATACAATATATACAATAGATACAATACATACAATATATACAATATATACAATATATACAGATACATACAATACATACAATATATACAATATATACAATATATACAATACATACAATATATACAATATATACAATATATACAATATATACAATACATACAATACATACAATATATACAATATATACAATATATACAATACATACAATATATACAATATATACAATATAGACAATATATACAATATATACAATATAATACATATATACAATACATACAATATATACAATATATACAATATATACAATACATACATATATACAATATATACAATATAGACAATACATACAATATAATACAATATATACAATATATACAATACATACAATACATACAATATATACAATACATACAATATATACAATACATACAATATATACAATACACACAATATATACAATATATACAATATCTACAATAATACAATGACATACAATATATACAATACGTATATACATAAATATATACCAATACATACCAATACATACAATATATACAATATATACAATACATACAATACTAACAATACATACAATATATACAATATATACAATACATACCAATATATACAATACATACAATTACATACCATATATACAATATATACAATATATACAATATATACAATACATACAATACTATACAATACATACAATACATACAAAATATACAATACTATACAAGATATACAATACATACAATACATACAATATATACAATAGATACAATACATACAATATATACAATATATACAATATACAATATACAATACTACATACAATACATACAATATATACAATACATACAATATATACAATATATACAATATATACAATACTACAATACATACAATACATACAATACAATACAATATACAATACTATACAATACTCATACAATATATACAATATATACATATATACAATATATACAATATATACAATACATACATACATACAATATATACAATATATACAAATATACAATATATCAATACTATACAATATATACAATACATATTACAATATATACAATATATACAATACATACAATATATTACAATACATACAATAATACATATATACAATATATACAATACATACAATATATACAATATATACAATAATACAATAGATACAATATATACAATACTACAATACTACAATATATACATATATCAATTACAATATCATACAATATATACAATACATACAATATATACAATATACATACTTCAATATATACTATATATACAATATATACAAATACAATATATACAATACATACAATATATACAATATATACAATATATACCATATATACAATATATACAATATATACAAATACATATATACAATATACAATATATACAATATATACAATACATACAATATATACAATACATACAATATATACAATACATACAATATTACAATACATAATATATACAATATATACAATATATACAATACATACAATATATACAATATATACAATATATACAATATATACAATATATACAATACTATACAATATATACAATGATACAATATATACAATACTATACAATATATAACAATATATACAATATATACAATATATACAATATATACAATAATACAATATATACAATACATACAATATATACAATACATACAATATATACAATATATACAATATATAAATATATACAATATATACAATATACTCAATATATACAATATAGACAATATATACAATATATACAATATATACAATACTATACAATATATACAATACATACAATTATATACAATAATACAATATATACAATATATACAATACATACAATATATACAATACTATACAATACATACAATAATACATATATACAATACATACAATATATACAATATATACAATACATACAATATATACAATACATACAATATATACAATATCATACAATATATACAATATATACAATACTATACAATAGACTATACAATATATACAATACATACAATATATACAATATATACAATACATACAATATATACAATATATACAATATATACAATATATACAATACATACAATATATACAATATATACAATATATACAATACATACAATACATACAATATATACAATATATACAATATATACAATATATACAATACATACATTATATACAATAATACAATATACATACATACATACTACAATACATACAATACATACATATATACAATATACAAATATACAATATATACAATATACAATATATACAATATATACAATATACACAATACATACAATATATACAATATACACAATACATACAATATATACAATATACACAATATATACAATATACACAATACATACAATATATACAATATATACAATATATACAATATATACAATATATACAATATATACAATATACAATATATACAATAATACATATATACATATATACAATATATACAATACTATACAATAGATACAATATATACAATATATACAATATCATACAATATATACAATATATACAATATATACAATATATACAATATATACAATATATACCAATATATACAATATATACAATACATACAATATATACAATATATACAATACTATACAATATATACAATACATACAATATATACAATAATACAATATATACAATATATACAATATATACAATATATACAATATATACAATATATACAATACATACAATATATACAATAATACAATATATACAATATATACAATATATACAATATATACAATATATACAATATATACAATATATACAATATATACAATACATACAATATATACAATATATACAATATATACAATATATACAATATATACAATATATACAATATATACAATACATACAATATATACAATATATTACAATATATACAATATATTACAATAGTATACAATACATACAATACATACAAATATATACAATATATACATATATACAATATATACAATATATACAAGATATACAATTAATACAATACATACAATATATACAATATATACATATATATCAATATATACAATACATACAATATATACAATATATACAAACATACATAATATACAATATATACAATATATACAATAATACATACATGCAATATGCAATATATACAATTAGTACAATATATACAATACATACAATAATACAATATATACAACTATAACAATATATACAATTACATACAATATATACATATATACAATATACAATATATACAATATATACAATACTATACAATAACATACAATATATACAATATATACAATATATACAATACATACAATAATACAATATAATACAATATATACAATACATACATATATATACAATACATACAATATATACAATATATACAATATACAATACATACAATACTATACAATATATACAATATATACAATACATACAATATATACAATACATACAATATATACAATATATACAATATATACAAATCATACAATATATACAATACATACAATATATACAATATCATACAATAATATACAATATACATATATTACAATCTATACAATACATACAATATATACAATATATACAATACCATACAATATATACAATATATACAATATATACAATATATACAATATATACAATACATACAATATATACAATATATACAATACATACAATATATACAATATATACAATATACAATTATACAATATATACAATATATACAATATATACAATACATACAATAATACAATACATACAATATATACAATATATACAATATATACAATACATACAATATATACAATACATACAATATATACAATACATACAATATATACAATATATACAATCTTCTTCTTCAGCGTTCCGAGCCATTGAGGTTCTTTGCTGCAGATACAAGCCGTCTCCATTCGTCTCTCTGGTTGACCTTCTCTTGCCAGTCGTTGATTCCAAGTGCTACCTCGGGGTCTACGGTCATTTATTTCCTGAGTGTAAGCGAGTTTTGTTTTCCTATTATCTTCCATTCTTTCTATATGCCCCAGCCATTGCAGTCTATTAGCATTTATGATACCAGTGATTAGCGGGGACTTAAACAGATCATAAAATTCTTTGTTGCTTCTTTTCCACTCTCCACTTTGTGTATCCCTAATGGGCTTAGAGATGCCGTCTTACGACTTTGTTCTCAAAGGTTTGTAACAAGGCTTCGTCTCCTTTAGTTGTACTCCAGGTTTCAGAGCCATACAGCACAACTGGTCTAATCAGTGTTTTGTATATTGTGATCTTGGTGTTACGAGATAGCGCATTTGATTTTCGCAGATGTTGTAGTGCGTAGCGTATCTTATTTCCAGAGTTGATTCTAGCTTCTATTTCTTCCCTTATGATGTTGAAGCAGTTGAAGATTGTACCCGGGTATTTGTATGTCTCCGTTCTTTTAATGGTCATATTATCTATTTGTATGTGGCCAGAGCTTGTGGCCAGATACAATACATACAGTATATAAAATATATACAATGTATACAATATACATTATATATAATACACAATATACACAATATACAATTGAAGACTCAGTAGAATTCCAGTCGAAATTAATCACCAACTTTGTCGACTTTCAAAAAGCCTTCGACAGTATCCACCGTCCTTCACTTTGGAATCTACTTAACATCTATGGTTTTCCTACCAAATATACCAACGTCATAAAATCTTTCTACAAAGAGACATGTTGCTGCGTAAGAACAGAAACAGGCAACTCTGACTGGTTCTCAGTCGAAACAGGAGTGAAACAGGGTTGTGTCTTATCACCGATGCTCTTTGGAATCGCTATCGATTGGGTCATGCGCAAATGCACAAACAACACAAATATGGGTATCCATTGGGTTGACAAAATTCTAGAACACCTGGACTTTGCCGACGACATAGTGCTTTTGAGTTCAACACACCCGGTTGCCCAAGAGAAAATAAACCACCTCCAAAATGTTTCAGGGCAAATTGGTCTCCAAATTAACACCACAAAAACAAAGACTATTGATCTTACCAACAGTTCAGATGACACCAAATTGAACAGCTACGTTCTTGAAAAAGTCAACAGCTTCACATACCTAGGAAGCAAAATGACATCTACAGGGGACTCAACACCAGAAATATCATCTAGAATCGCACTGGCATCTGGTGCCTTCAATAAACTGTCAAACATCTGGAAGTCAAAGACACTCAGCAAACACACAAAACTTAAAATCTTCAACTCTTGTGTGATTCCAGTGTTAACGTATGGATGTGAAAGTTGGAAATCAACGGTAGCTTTAGGTAAAAAATTAGATAATTTTGAGAACAAATGTCTTAGAAGACTTCTAAACATCCACTGGACAGACTTCAGAACCAATACGCAAATAAGACAAGAGACTAAGCAAGATACAGTATCCAATTTCATAAGAAGACGCCGTTGGAACTACATCGGCCATGTACTCAGAATGGACAAGACAAGACTCCCCTACCAAGCCCTCATATGGTCACCGGTAGGGAAAAGAAAACGGGGAAGACCAAGAGAGACCCTGCGTAGAACCATCATTAGAGAAGGCTCATTCAATGGCCAAGTAAATATCCAAGATCTACAACAGGTAGCAGCGAACCGCCAAGCATGGAGAGTCAGGACTTCTGCCCTATGCGCCGCCTTAGGCTCAAGAGGAAAGACTAACTAACTAACTAATACAATATACACAATATATGTTGTTTGTCCATCAAGAATGATGATGACCATTCATTTCATCCAGTGGGGTTGAAAGTACAGAGCCGTGAGTTCTAAGATGGCTGAAAGGCCTATTTTGGCTCGACATGTTCTTTGACAATGTGGACAAAGAATGCTTGGCGTTCCAGGAGGAGGAGGATCTCCTGCAGTGGTTTTTCTGTCCAGTCCTTTTCTTCACAGCGCTTGCAGTCCTGGTTGCTTCACAAGTGACTGCACCCTTATGTAATGATGCACGCCACGAATTACGGTCTTTAGCAGCAGTCTTCCAGGTGTCATGATGATTTCCAAACACTTTCAGTGAGTTTTTCAGTGTCTTTAAAGCGTTTCCTCTGGCCGCCTGGGAGCGTTTACCACAATGCACCTCGCCGTAAAAAATTCGTTAGGGAGCCTGTAATCTGGCATGCGAGTCAAGTGCACCAGCCCAGCGAATCTGATTCTTCATTAGTAGAGTGTGAATACTGAGCATGGACGCTCTTTCTAGGACTTCAGTGTCTGGGATCTTGTCTTGCCATTTAATCTCCAGTAGCTTCCTAAGGCAGACTGTGTGGAAGTGGTTTAATTTCCTAGCGTGTCGCTGATAAACAGTCCAGGTTTCACAAATATATAGCAGTATGGATAATACAACTGCTTTATAGACTTTCAGCTTTCTTTGCAGGCTTATTCCATTTCTGTCCCATACATTCGTGTACAGTCGGTCAAAGGCCGCGCTGGCGTTGGAGATTCTTGCATTTACTTCGTCATCAATTGTGGCAGCTTGTGACACAGTGCTGCCAAGATAGGTGAATTTGTCTACAACACTTAGTCTATGACCATTCACTTTGATATTCGGCACAATGTGAATATTCCCTGGAGCCGGCTGGTACATAATTACAGTCTTCTCCAAGTTGATATTGATCACATTCGATATACTTTCGATAGAGTAGACAAATAAAAATTAGGACCAAGGGTAATTTCTAGAAAACATCTTAGCCATGTACCACTCGAGCCGAAGTGCAGTAAGAACACAATAAGGAATATCAGACATGTTCACAGTCAATATAGGAGTGAGAAGGGGATGTGTGCTCTCTCCTCTGCTATTTACTGTCTACATGGACAGAATATCCAAAGAAGCAAGTCTTGACAGAACAGATTCAGAAAATTTAGAACGCTTTACTCCAGATGAAACAACTGATCCACAGGAAATAAATGAACTTCTATTTGCAGACGATCAGTGCCTGGTTTACAGCGATGAGGGCAAAATCATATTAATAATCCGAGTTCAACATATAGCAGATACAATATGAGTGATAAATACAGCCAAAACCGAAGTAATGCAAGTTAGCAGAACGCGGGCCCACTATGTATACAGATAAATAGCAGAGCTCTGAAATAAGTTAAAGAATTCAAATATCTTGGAAATATGTTCACAGAAGATGGCAGATTGGACAGCGAACTCGAAATCAGATGTCAAAAAGCTAGTGCACTTACATATCAACTAACACCCTTACTGAAACATCCAAATATACCCATGTCCGCAAAACGACAGATAATAAACAGCATATTCACACCAACCCTATGCTACCAATCTCAAACTTGGACTTTATCCAAATCTCACACTCGCAAAATCAGCACCTGCGAGATGAGATGCCTGAGAAGAGCTGCCAGCTTAACAATCCGAGATGGAGTAAGAAATGCTGCTATCAGACAGACTGTGGGATCAACATCTTGTGCCAGATTTATTGAAAGACAGAAGATCAAGTGGTTTGGCTATGTCGTTAGTATGCAACACCAGCAACTACCATCACTGGCCTTACACCACGAAGATGGCCAAGAAGAAAATGGATTGACGACATCAAAGACATTGAACAACCACACGGAATGACACTATCTAGTGCCGCCCACTGGGCGCTGGAGCGCAAATTATTCCTCGCCACGATGCTTGACGACAGAAGTGGAAGATGATGATGATGATACAATATCTACAATATATATAAAATGAGCACTGCAGGGCACGTAGAGCGCCCTGGTCATCCACTGCACCTGTATTTGTCTCCAGTCGTCTTGACTTGTCTTGCCACTGGACTCAGATGGACTCAGGCGAGAGAGTGAGGTCGACGAATTACTCAACTCTTCCTCACTTTAATCCAATTCATCGCGCAAGTCATTCTTCATCCAACTTCATATATCACCTTCAAGTCCCGTGGCGATGGGCGAGCGGCGAAGCGGCAGGCGTGGGTTACGCTGGCAGTCGTAGTCACAGACCTGCACACAGGTGGCTTATGCCATATGGTCGTCTTCTACTGACCGGAGCAGCAGTGGGATTCGGCAGCCTCTGAGTGACTGAGCAGCCCTCTATAGGAAAGCACTGCTAACCTCCATAGCGTGAGGAAAGGGCTAGAAAAGGTGCCCTAAACATTGTCTGCTCCATCATGACCTAACCAGCTAGCCGCGGTTGATGGGTACCCTAAACTGCGGTCGACATACAAACAAAGTAAAAACAGGTAAAGCTAAAAGAGTGTTGAGGTGCTACATAGATATTAGACGCAGACAGTCAAAATTATTTGTGCATGTTATGAGAAGAAATGAATTGGAGAACTTGGTGACAACTGGTAAGATCGAAGGGAACAGACCAAGAGGAAGATCTAGAAGCAAATACCTGGATGGCTTGGCCTCGTGGCATGGTCGATACAGAAACACTGAGCTGATCCACGACTCTGGTGATCGAGTGAGATGGCAAAACATGATCGCCCACGCTTACCGGCATGGCACATGATGGATGGATGGATATTCCCTTGACAATCGGAACTTGGAATTTACGCACCCTACTTGATAGAGACGGTGTGTCGGGCCCAGAGAGACGAACAGCACTGATTGGAAGAGAGCTGAGCAGGTACATCAACATTGCAGCCTTGAGCGAGACACGACTTGCAGAAGAAGGCCAAATATGTGAAGTGTGTGCTGGCTACACATTTTTCTGGAGTAGAAGGAAAAGCGAGGAAAGACGCCAATCCGGTGTGGGAGTTGCCATTAAGTCGGCCCTGGTTGGCAAACTAGCTGAATTTCCGAAGGCTATAAATGACAGGCTTATGACTATTAAGTTACCCCTGCTGAAAGGAAAGAAGCATGCAACCATCGTGAGTGTCTACGCACTAACCATGACAAATGAAGATGACGTCGAAAACAAGTTCTATGAAGACCTGCACAACGTATTAACATCTGTTCCCAAAGGAGACAAACTTATACTCATTGGGGATTTCAATGCCAGAGTAGGCAAGGACACCGCCTCTTGGAGGGGCACCATTGGAAAGTACGGAGTCGGAAATTATAACAGCAATGGGCTCCTCCTCCTTCAGACCTGTGCCGAGCACGATCGCCTGATCACCAACACAATTTTCCGTCTTCCCACGAGAAATAGAACATCATGGGTGCACCCTCGCTCGAAACACTGGCACCTCATTGATTATGTCATTGTCAGGAGGAGTGACACACAAGACGTTCGAGTGACAAAATCTATGTGTGGTGCCGAATGTTGGTCAGACCATCGTCTCATTATCTCGAAAATAAACATACACAGCAAACCACCACGACGTTCTCAAGGGGTAAAAATTCAAAAAAAAAACAAAAACAAAAAAGAACTAACTAACTAAATGTCACCCGCCTAAACGTTTGAAAACATGCTGGAAGACCGCCTCAAGCCAAATGCAGCAGCTAAACAGGATGCGGAAACAGAGTGGAGAGCCCTAAAGGTCATAATTTACAACACCGCTATGGAAATCCTGGGTCCAGCCCCTCTCCCCCCCCCCCCCCCCCCACAATTGCTGGCTGAGAAACATCTCCTTCTCAAGGCACATTTGAATGAACCAAAGTCAATATAAAAAAAGATGCCTTCAATAACATTCGGAGAGTAGTAGAGCAGAAACTTCGGCTTCATGCAGGACTCCTGGCTAAGCAACAAAGCTGATGAAATTCAAGGCTTTGTTGACAGACATGATATGAAAAACGTCTATGACTCACTGAAAGCGATCTACGGTCCTCCATCACCAGGCATAGTTCCTCTCCTCAGTGCAGATGGGGGAACATTGGTCACCGATAAGAAAGGAATCCTTCAACGCTGGTCAGAGCATTTCAGCAACATCTTAAATGCAACTTCCTTCTTCGATGATGAAACCATCAACTGCCTTCCTCAAGTTCCCACTAATGATACACTTGATGACCTACCAACCATAGTGGAAGTAAACAAAGCCACCCAGCAACTTTCCAGTGGACAGGCGCCTGGTCCTGACTCCATCTCAGCAGAGATATACAAGGCAGGTGGGCCGGTCCTAACAAAGCAGCTTCACCAAGTCTTTATAAACATATGGGTGAACGAGACCATGCCACAAGATTTCAAGGACGCGCAAATAGTCCACCTTTACAAACGTAAAGGAAACCGCTAATCCTGTGATACCCAACGAGGCATCTCTTTGCTCTCAATCGCAGGGAAATTACTCGCCAGGATTCATATCAGTCGCCTCACGGTCCATCTCGATCCTGAGAGTCAATGTGGCTTCAGAAAAGAACGTGGAACAGTTGATTTGATTTTCGCTGCAAGGCAGCTGCAAGAGAAATGTCAGGAACAGAACTCTGAAATGTTCTCCCCTTTCATTGACCTTGTCAAGGCATTTGATACAGTCAGCAGAGAGGAGTTGTGGAAGATTATGACGAAATATGGCTGTCCACGAAAGTTTGTCCAAATAGTGTGGCTGTTTCATGATTGTATGCAGACAAGAGTACAGGAAAATGATGAACTGTCTGAGCCCTTTCCTGTCACCAATGGAGTGAAGCAAGGATGTGTCCTGGCACCAACACTGTTCAGCCTCATGTTTCAGCTATGCTGACGAATGCCTTCGAGAACAATGACATTGGAATAGACATCAACTACCGCATGGATGGAAAGTTGTTCAATCTCAGAAGGCTGAAAGCCAAACCAAAACTAACAGCGACACCGTCAGAGAACTGCTGTTTGCTGATGATTGCGCTCTATATGCCAACTCAGAGGCAGACATGCAACACAATGTTTCAGCTTTCTCATATGCCTGTGCCAACTTTGGGCTCAATATCAACTTGGAGAAGACTGTAGTTATATACAAGCCAGCTCCAGGGAATAATCACACCTGTGCCGAATATCAAGGTGAACGGTCATAGACTAAGTGTTGTGGACAAGTTCACCTATCTTGGCAGCACTGTGTCACAAGCTGCCACAATTGATGACGAAGTGAATGCAAGAATCTCCAACGCCAGCGCGGCCTTTGGCAGACTGAATAAGAATGTATGGGACAGAAATGGAATAAGCCTGCAAACAAAGCTGAAAGTCTATAAAGCAGTTGTATTATCCACACTGCTATATGCTTGTGAAACCTGGACTGTTTATCAGCGACACTGCTAGGAAATTAAACCACTTCCACACAGTCTGCCTTAGGAAGCTATTGAAGATTAAATGGCAAGACAAGATCCCAGACACTGAAGTTCTAGAAAGAGCGTCCATGCCCAGTATCTACACTCTACTAATGAAAATCATATTCGCTGGGCCGGTCACTTAACTCGTCTGCCAGATCACAGGCTCCATAAACAAATTTTTTACGGCGAGCTGCGTTGTGGTAAACGCTCCCAAGGCGGCCAGAGGAAACGCTTTAAAGACACTCTGAAAATCTCACTGAAAGCTTTTGGAATTCATCTTGACACCTGGGAGACTGCTGCTAAAGATCGTAATTCGTGGCGTACATCATTACATAAGGGTGCAGTCACTTGTGAAGCAACCAGGACTGCAAGAGCTGTGAAGAAAAGGCTGGACAGAAAAAACTACTGCAGGAGATCCTCCTCCTGGAACGTCAAGCATTCTTTGCCCACATTGTCAAAGAACATTTCGAGCCAAAAATAGGCCTTATCAGCCATCTTAAAACTCACGGCTCCATACTTTCAACCCCACTGAATGCAATGAATGGTCATCATCATTCTTGATGGACAAACAACATAACATATACAACACATACAATATATACAATATGTATGATATATACAATACAAATAATACATATATAAGTGGAATGTACGAGGGCATCAAGCATGCTGTCGGTCTATCAAAAAATAAGATGACCCCTTTACGATCAACTGAGGAGGTAATCATAAAAGATCGAGCGAAACAAATGGATCGCTGGGTAGAACACTACTCAGAGCTATACTCAGTGGATAACACTGTCAGCGAAGAAGCTCTGGAAGCCATCGATCAACAGTCCGCCATGCATGCCCTGGATAACGAACATTGCCTCACAGAAATCAGCGAAGCACTAGACTCCCTCAAATTCGGCAAGGCACCTGGAAAAGATAGTATTCCACCTGAAATTTTAAAATGCAGCAAAGAAACAATCATCACAGAACTGTACGCAATATTTCAGCTCTGCTGGAAAGAAAAATCAGTACCACAAGATATGAAAGACGCAAACATCGTTACTGTCAGAGTCTAGAATACCACGGACACACATGTCAGGGTCTTAAACTTGGCTCGCTAACCTAACACATGTGAGACAGTACAAGTACAACGTGATTTGACGTAAGACTCAACGACACACCGTTCAATGGATTTATTTACAGATCATATACAGTACGATGATCACAACAATATATACTTGATACTTCAATACACTTACATCCACAATACAGCTCACAAGTCTAACTCTCAAGATGTCCAGACACTCGACTTTCAGGCACAGAAACCACACAACGCCTTTCTCTCATCATGCGTCCGGTCGAGTCGAAGTCCCAGAGCTGTCTGCCGCTAGTTCGCAACTTGCCTCCCACCTGAGGTGGCTTCACGAGGCATGCGTGCGTCTTGCGTCGTCCTTGCCTGACCGCTGGTCGCTCGTCAGCCAGCAATCTTGCAGGCAGGTAACTACTACTCGCCTGGCGGCGTAACGAAGTTACTGCATCCCTGCTGGGAACTAAGTCGCCTGGCGGGCGTAACGATGTCACTGCATCACTGTCGTATTCTAGACTCTGACACGCTCCCCCGGCACTTTCATGAAAGATGTCATCTTTCATGTCTAATATATGTACATACTGGGTTAATATTTTAACCTTGTCAGAGTCGACCCTTCTGTTGTTATATACATTGGTATCAAAATACAAATAAATACACATATGCCATAGAAATATATAAGAAATGGAAGTTGCATTCAACGACATGTGGTGTTCAACCTTTAACACTTGTCAGGTTTCATCCTCTCGATGGCTGATTACCTCAATTGCATTAATGACCCAGTCAGATCGGTAGTACCAGCTTCACGCATCTACCTCGCAGCCTCCAAAAAAACACGTAATAATATGGTTCTTGAAACAAAAACCATCTAGCTAGACCGAAATACGGCTTTATATAAGTCGCATAAAACGCTCAAACCCTGACCTTATTTGGCCAGGAGCTCTTGTGTTGGTCTGCAATGTCGGCAACACTCTGCCATGCCCAGTAGATGGCTACCTGTTGTGTCAACAATCTGGCAACAACATGGCTATTTATACACAACACATTACTGAATACATTTCAAATTATGGCCCTTTGTGTAATGATGTAATAACAAATAAATGAAAGGGGAATAATTTCACAATTTATGAAGTACAATAATTTACAATAATTATTCTATTTCTTAGCGTCATCGCTTGACGTTTCTTCATATTAACGAGAAAAAGTCGGTAATATGAATACATTAATCAAGATATGATTCTAAGATTACACTACATAAATATACGAACACACAATTCGTGTATTCAACTTTGTTGATTCCTAAAGATTTTAGAATCGTCATAGCTTTTTAAACTTTTATTTGTCGTCTGCTAATTTTGCTCTAAATTTCTAACTAATCCGGAAGTACACACGAACACTAAACAGCTGATGTTGCAGCTTGTAGAACACACTTGTTCCGGTCTGATGTAGTTACGGATAGTACAATGTTCTAATCGTTCATGTGTTGGATGTTTCACTACAAAACCTTCTGGATTTCGGTTGACTGTTCATGTGTTGGATGTTTCACTACAAAACCTTATGGATTACGATTGACTGCAGTGGTGTAGCTGTCAATGTTAGGTCACACGTTCACACACGTATTTAAAATATCCCTGGAATGTTCCACACGCAGATGCCACTGTCAAATTGGATAGTTCGCTTACGGTAAGTTTTTGAGCGAATGTGACACTGTTCTTGTTCGTAATATATACAATTAATAACGTTCGCTTTCTACCACACACTACACAATTATACACGACAATCACTACATGAATTACTAAAATAAGAACACTATATATATTGGGAGTAACCCCTATCACATCACATTGTAGACATTACACAGCTTTTTGTGAATGGAAAAAAATATTCACTGGTGAAGGGCTGTGTCGGTCTGAGTGTATTTGTACACACTGCACTCAGACATTGGTGCTTACTGGGTCGGTCGGACAACGGGACAAAAGATCGGCAATTGAGTTGGTTCTGCCTGGGATATGTCGAACCTCAAAGCTGTAATCTTGAAGTTTCAGAGACCAGCGCGCTACCATATGGTTTGAAGGTACACCTGAATTTATAAATCGCAACGGGCTGCTGTCAGATTCCACGATGAAATGGCGTCCTAGAAGAAATCTAGACAATTTTGTTATACCCACCACTAAAGCTAGGGCTTCCAACTGAGGTATAGACCAAGCCCGTTCTCTGGGTTTTAGTTTCCTGGATACGAAGTACACGGGATGGAGGATGTTATTGTACTCTTGCAACAAGACTGCTCCAATCGCCACGGAGCTCGCGTCTGTCCGCAATCTGAAAGGTAAACGGAGATTGGGCAATTTCAGGATGGGATTATGTAAGCTATTATCA
Organism: Cepaea nemoralis; assembly: GCA_014155875.1. NCBI lineage: Eukaryota > Metazoa > Mollusca > Gastropoda > Stylommatophora > Helicidae > Cepaea > Cepaea nemoralis. The sequence continues at coordinate 14,866 of JACEFZ010024973.1, read as the reverse complement.
GAAAAACAAGCTAATACTTTACGGAATGCAATTTTTAGGCATTCATTGCTTACAATTTTCTCTGGTTTATCTTTTGTTAGTAAGTTAGTAAATACTTCGGTCAGTTCGGAAAAATCAGGAATGAACTGCCTGTAATAATTTATTAGTCCCAACAAACTTCTGACTTGTTTTTTTGTAGTCGGAAGTGAGAGTTTTAGTATCTTGGACACAATGTTATCGTCTGTCGTGACAAAGCCATTGGATATTTTGTACCCCAAGAAGGATATTTCCTGGTAGGCTATGTCTACTTTCGCAGGCTTTACCGTCAGTCCGTGCTGTCTAATACGTTCAAATGTCTGCTCTAAAGTCTTAATGTGCTCTGTCATCGTCTCTGTGTGAACACAGATGTCGTCAATATAGCAAATTATGTTTGGAATGTCTACCAGAAGAAGTCGTGTCATACATACGAATGTGGCAGGGGTATTGACTAGCCCAAATGGAAGTTTGCACCATTCGTACAGTCCCCAAGGTGTGGCAAATGCTGTCAGATGTCTGCTCTGTTCGTCTACTGCTATCTGCCAATATCCTTGGGGACTGTACGAATGGTGCAAACTTCCATTTGGGCTAGTCAATGCCCCTGCCACATTCGTACAAACGCATGCTTCGTGAAGCCACCTCAGGTGGGAGGCAAGTTGCGAACTAGCGGCAGACAGCTCTGGGACTTGGACTCGACCGGACGCATGATGAGAGAAAGGCGTTGTGTGGTTTCTGTGCCTGAAAGTCGAGTGTCTGGACATCTTGAGAGTTAGACTTGTGAGCTGTATTGTGGATGTAAGTGTATTGAAGTATCAAGTATATATTGTTGTGATCATCGTACTGTATATGATCTGTAAATAAATCCATTGAACGGTGTGTCGTTGAGTCTTACGTCAAATCACGTTGTACTTGTACTGTCTCACATGTGTTAGGTTAGCGAGCCAAGTTTAAGACCCTGACAGTTACCCTTTATAAAAACAAAGGCGACAGAAGCGACTGAAACAACTATCGCGGCATTTCCCTACTCATCATTACAGGCAAGATTTTTGCCAGAGTAATCCTTAAAAGATTACACATTCTTGCTAAAAGAATCTACCTCGAATCGCAGTGCGGATTTAGACTCAACAGGTCCACCATCGGTATGATTTTCTCACTCCGTCAGCTCCAAGAGAAGTGCATAGAACAGAGGAAGCCATTATATATTGCCGTCATCGACCTCACAAAGGCATTTGACCTCGTGAGCAGAAGCGGCCTTTTTAAAGTCCTTGAAAAGGTTGGATGTCCACCAATCCTTCTTAGTCTCGTGAAATCATTCCACGAAAACATGCGGGGGACCATTTTATTTGACGGCTCAACATCCCAGTCATTCAGCATCAGCAGCGGAGTAAAGCAGGGCTGCGTGCTTGCTCCTACACTCTTTGGTATCTTCTTCGCCGTTCTCTTAAGGCAGGCATTTGGGACTGCCACTGAAGGCATATACCTCCACACAAGATCTGATGGCAAACATTTTAACCCTTCAAGACTCAAGGCAAAGACCAAAATAAGATCAAAATGCGTAAGAGAACTACTTTTTGCAGATGATGCAGCACTGACTACTCATACAGCAGAAGATCTCCAAAGGCTCATAGATCGTTTTGCAGCCGCCTGCAAAGACTTTGGGCTCACCATTAGCCTGAATAAAACACAGGTGATGACAAAATGCTGGTGCGCCTCCGTCAATCAAAATTTCTAATTACGAATTGAAGGTCGTCCACGAGTTTGTGTATTTGGGGTCGACAATATCAGATAATGTTCCATTAGAGACAGAAATCGACAGACGCATTGGAAAGGTAGCCACAACATTTTCTAGGCTAGCTAAAAGAGTTTGGGAGAATAATAGACTAACAGAGCGTACAAAAGCTCAAGTATATAAAGCTTGTGTTGTTAGAACACTACTATATGGGTCTGAATCCATCCCACCTCACACCCTTGCACATTTATCAAACACACATCATGCACAGACATCACATATAAATCACACACGTACTCACACATCACACACACATCAATCACAGTTTCACAAACATCACACACCTATCACATACACACATCACACACAAAGCACACACTCACACACACATCACACACAGAGACTTACACACGAAGATACACAAGCTTGCCCTATACTCCTGTTAAATGGTACATGTAGAATTGAACTCTGGTTATCTGCAGTTCGCTTTTGTGTTTGGTCAAGGTTCACAGTCACTGCCCACCGATATGTATAATAGTGCCCCAGTCTCTCCCTGAAGATCACAGTCACTGTACTCCGACATATAAATAAGTGCCACAGTCTCCTCCTGAAAATCACAGTCACTGTACTCCGACACACATACACACACACACACACACACACATATATATATATATATATATATATATATATATATATATATATATATATATATATATATATATATATATATATATATATATATATATAAGTGCTCTGGTATCGCCCTGAAGATCACATTCACTGCACACCGATATGTATAATAGTGCCACAGTCTCTCCCTGAAGATCACAGTCAATACACACCGATATGTATATAAGTGCACCAGTCTCCCCTTGAAGATCGCAGGAGGAGAACTCAGCACAATGCTAATATCCGCACCACTAGCAAGTGTGGCAGTGTGTGTTGACATGGTAAAATATTCTTGTGTGGGTCAGTTTTTTCAATTGGAATGTAGACAACCTGCAGTCTACGATGAATGCGTTTGGTACTCTAAATTTTGCTGGCTATGTTTAGTGTCTTCTAAACCTGGGTTCGGCATTTGATACTAACTTGTACTGTTTGTTTCGTGTTTAGGTGTCCCACCTGACGCTGAGGCGCAATCATACAAAAGAGACGGGCATCACCTACAAACCAACCCTTCTAGTTCGGACGAAATCTTGCAAAAGCGTGAGGAATTGATCGACGCTCTCGAAGATCTGAAGTTTTGGATAGAGCTTTTTTCTGATTTAAAGGTACACAAGAGACTTGACATAGACACAAGGTCTCTCAGATCTGATGACACGTTCCCAGGGAAACCTTATGATGACCTGAATCCTAGTTTAAAAGATAGACTTGCACATCATGGCACCAGCTATGTGGAGACACGCGATGACGACTTTAATCCAAGTTTCAAAGAAAAACCTATACATCATGGCCCAGGCCATGTGGAGAAACGTTATAATGTCTTTAATCCTATTTTCAAATTAAAATCTAAACATCATGGCCCTAGACGTGTGGAGACACGTGATGACGCCCTGAATCCTGTTTCCAAAGATAGACCTGCATATCACAGCCCTAGCTATGTAGAGAAACGTGATGACCTTAATCCTAGTTTCATAGATAAACCTACACATCATGGCCCTAGCTATGTGGAGAAACGTGATGACCTTAATCCTAATTTCAAAGATAAACCTACACATCATGGCCCTAGCTATGTAGAGAAACGTGATGACCTTAATCCTAATTTCAAGATAGACCTGCATATCACAGCCCTAGCTATGTAGAGAAACATGATGACTTTAATCCTAATTTCAAAGATAGACCCGCATATCACAGCCCTAGCTATGTAGAGAAACGTGATGACCTTACTCGTAGTTTCAAAGATACACCTACACATCATGTCCCTAGCTATGTGGAGAAACGTGATGACGACTTTAATCTTAGTTTCAAAGATAAACCAGCACATCATGTCCCTAGCCATGTGAGAAACGTGATAATAACGTTGATCATATCCGTCGAGAGACACTGTCCAGGTTTTATGGCAATATTGTGGGCAGAGCTGATGATGGATTTGATGATATCCCCCTAGGGACACTGCCCAAGTTTTACAGCAATATTGTGGGCAAACGTGATGATGACGTTTTTAAGAGTCCTGTGGTTAAACGTTATTCTTTTGGTCGCAGTTTCCTGGGAAAACGTCCAAGATTTGGCCAAAGCTTTGTTGAAACACCAATTGATGATCCTGAACGCTTTGCTTCTCCCAAAGAAGAGAACTGGGCACCTAATGGCTTAAATCTGTAAGGTACATGGACTTCACATGCGGATTCGGCACTACCAGAAAAGCTTTCAGAGTTAGCCATAGGGTTATAATTAAATTGTAAGAAGACACAGATTATGGTCGTCACTAGGCTTTGTGTTATGGAGAGGTATAACTTTATTTTACAAACTATCGTCTGTCAAGACAGTAAGATGCCAGTCAGTCAGTCAGGAAAGAGGAAATACCACAATGTAATATGCAAGTAAATGTGAATATTCTTAAACATGTCAATCGTACAATTATCTCGGAACAATCATAACATCTGATGGGAGATGCCTTGAAGAGATTAGAACAAGAATCACCATGGCGAAGGTAGCCCTTTGCAAGATGAAAAACACACTGACTAATAAAAAGAATCATTTGCAGCGAGAAAAAGAGTGTTGAGGTATTACATTGAACCTGTGCTTTTATATGAGTGTGAAGCGTGGACAATGAGCAAATGGGCTGAAAAACATCTGATGGCTGTGGAAATGCGATTTCTGAAGAAAATGCAAAGAAACCATGAACACACAGAAAAAACCAATGACCAAGTCCTACAAGAAAAAGTGAAAACCGTAAACTGATTAGAAAAATTAGACGTAGACAGTTAACAATTTTGGTCACGTTATGAGAAGAAATAAACTGGAGAACTTGGTGACAACTAGCAAGCTCGAGGGGAAGAGAACAAGGGGAAGGCAGAGAAGTAAATACCTGGATGGTTTGGCCACATCGCATGGTGGAGACAGGAACACTGAGCTGATCCACGACTCTGGTGATCGAGTGAGATGGCGAAACATGACCACCCACGCTTATCAGCATGGCAAATCATGATAATGGTGATGGCAGTTGAACGACATAACTAAGAAGACATCTCTGAAAAATGAATACACCATTAATAGTTTTAGTCACCCAATTCTTGAGAATTTGTTTCATGTGAACAATTTTCGTATTTTTGGACTAACTTTTAACAATAACATAGAATTACCGTCGCCCTGCTACTGAGTGAGTGCGTGGGCGACACTGTGAGCTGTGAATTTCGCGTGGAATGCTTTTACATCCGTCCTGTCCAGTGACTTGCATGTTCGGAACAATGGCTACCGGCTGCGGCTAAATTGACTGATTTGCCTTTTCGGTTCACGAGTGCATTTTTCAGGTGACTCCTGGGAGTTGGCGCTGAAGCTGCGGAGTTCATGCTTTATGCGACACTTTCGGCGGGTCGCCCTGCGGTAAAAGAGCCATGTGAGAAAACCCGGGTCAATGAGGTCTTTCTGGTGACTGCGGAGTCCATCGACAATGAACTGTGGTTCTCGTGGATCAATTTTGTGTTGGCATTCTGGCGGCGGCATTATGCACAGTGTACTTGCGCGGGCTGTTGGATTGCCGAGACTCTTGTCTACTCCACTTATCACACTGGACAGTGGAGGAGCATTTTGTGTGATATTCACTGTCACAGGAATGGAGCATAATGGGGACGACCCGTTGCCGTGAAGTTGGAACCGCGACTAACTAGTAACATAGAATATGATGGCATTTCGAATGAATAAATGTTAATTGTCCACGATGTTGAGCCGGACAAGAAGGCAAAGTTAGATATGTCATTCACTGCAAGAGATACGACAGAAAGAGACAAGAAGTTTAACAGTAATGATAATCAATGTAGAAATATCCATTTGTAAAAGCAGACAAACAAAAAAGATCAAGGGAAAGAGAGGCAAAGGTAAATCAAGAGAAATGATGCTCAATGGATTGAGACGGAGGCATGCAGGAATATTATCAGCAGAGTTGATCCAGAAAAATCAAAGACCAGGATCTGTGGAAAGACGTAAACACCTACGTCAGCTGGCAATGGCATTTGATGTTGATGAAAAGTAGACAATTTTCGCCTTAAGTATGTTATATTCAGATTTACAACTCCAGATGTTCTTACTTGTAATCCATTCCAGTCTATGTATGTGTTTTCTTTCTTTCTTTTTAAAAATAGATCCACAAATAAACAGTTTGTTTTTCATGAAACGATATGAATTAGCAAAAACGCGCAATAAAAATGAATAAACACACACACACAAAGATGTCTACTTTGACAGTAATTTCATGATATGTGGTTGTCTTGGGTTATGTCATGTATTGTCAGTGTTTCGTAATGATACGTGTAGACAGATTTAGCTTGAGTGGATACCAAACATAAACATTTCTCTCTTACATGAATGTTCTGTCCTGGTGATGGATGAGTGGATGCCAATCATAGACATTTCTCTCTTACAGAGGCTGACATGGATATATTGTCCATTTCTCGCTTATATGTATATACTATACAGGTGATGGATGAGTGGATGCCAAACATGGACATTTCTCTCTTATATGGATATACTGTCTTGGTGATGTATGAATGGATGCCAAACATAGACATCTCTCTCTCTCTCTCTCTCTCTCTCTCTCTCTCTCTCTCTCTCTCTCTCTCTCTCTCTCTCTCTCTCTCTCTCTCTTACAGAGACTGATATGGATATACGGTCCAAGTGATGGATGAGTGGAAGCTAAACATAGACATTTCTCTGTTTTATGGATGTATTGTCCTGGTGATAGATGAGTGGATACAAAACATAGACATATCTATCTTACATGAATATACTGTCCTAATGATGATAAACGAGTGGGTGCTAAATATTGGCAGTTTACTCTTACAGAGACTGACATGGATATACTACCTGGTGGTGGATGAATGGATGCTCAACATAGACATTTCTCTCTTACATGGATAAACTGTTCAGTTGATGGATAAGTGGATGTAAAAATAGAGATTTCTCTCTTACAGAGACTGATATGAATATATTGTCATAGTTGGATGTGTGAATGTTAAACATAGATATTTCTCTCTTACGTGGATACACTCTCCTGTGATGGATAAGTGGATACCAGACATAGAAATTTCTCTCTTACTGAGACTGACATGGATATACTATCATAGTGATTAATGAGTGGATGCCAATCATAGACATTTCTCTCTTATATGGATATAATGTCCAGGTGATGGATGAGTGGATGCCAAACATGGACATTTCTCTCTTATAGTGATTGACATTGATATACTGTCCTGGTGATGGATGAGTGGATGCCAGTCATAGACATTTAACTCTTATATGGATATACTGTCCTGGTGATGGATGAGTGGATGCCAGTCATAGACATTTAACTCTTATATGGATATACTGTCCTGGTGATGGATGAGTGGATGCCAGTCATAGACATTTATCTCTTATATGGATATACTGTCCTGGAGATGGATGAATGGGTTCCAAACATAAACATTTCTCTCTTACAGAGGTTGACATAGATATACTGTCTTGATGATGGATGAGTGGATGCCCAACATAGACATTTTTCTCTTACATGGATATACTGTCCAGGTGATGGATGAGTGGATGATAAACATGGATATTTCTCTCTTACTGAGTCTGACATGGATATATTGTCCTAGTGATGGATAAATGGATGCCAAACATAGACATTTCTCTCTTACATTGAGAATTGAAGAATGAGTGGATGCCAAACGTAAACATTTTCACTTACATGGATACATTGTCGTGGTGATGGATGAGTGGATGCCAAACATAGACATTTCTTTCTTAAATGGATATACTTTCCTGGTGGTGGATGAGTGAAACATTATGTTAAATTGTTCTCATCATCATCAAGTTTCTTGCCGACTGGTGATGGCGATTATGCTTCTCCACAAATAGCGATCTTCAACGGGATGTATCCATTCGTGTGACCACTCCATTCTCATTTACTCTTCGCTGGCTGTAGAACGAGGGGACAGGGCGTGAATGCGAATGTCCTGAGTGCAGTGATGTGGGTTCTTAACTCAACTCAACTCCATTCCTAGCCATGACAAAGCTGTCAAGATTTTTTTCTCGCTGTCTCCCTCTATCTCTTTTTCTACAAATCTTTCCGGTTGAAAGATGCCGATGTCCTGTAAAGAATATGCGAACAAAAAAAATTATGTTCTGTCTCTGTAATTCATCTTCTGTCTCATATTATCTAAGTCTCCAGAGCAAAAGAAGAACGACCTGATGTGCCCATTACATACCACCAAAAGAAAAGAATGATCAAATCAGTCAGCAGGTCACCAAACCCTACTCAAGACGACTATCACTTTATGGACAGACCAGAACAAGTCATTATTCTGCGCCTCAGAACAGGACACAATAGATGACGCAACCACATGTATACAAAATACAAGATTGGTGACTCAGCTATGTGCACATGTGGTTTGGCGAGGCAGACAGCACAGCACATACTCTAGGACTGCCCAAACTACAAAATATCCTGGCGAACCTTCTGGTCTAGAGAGGCAACAGTGGAAGATAAACCGCTGAGTGAACTAAACAAGACTGTTAGATTCATACAAGAGACAACATTGCAGTTATAGACATATTTCTGGCGAACGAAAGAAGAAGAATAAGAAGAAGAAGAAGAAGAAGAAGAAGAAGAAGAAGAAGTCACATGCTACAGTTTTAGTCTGTTCATAATATGGCCAAAAATGAAGACTGCCTCTTTCTGATGTTTGTGGTAGGTTGTTTTTGCCACACAGCCTCCCTCAAATTGTACAGAATGTACATTTTGGCTGTCTAAATAATTTCCAACATTCTTCTATAAAACCACATCTTTAAAGTCTCTATGGATATTTTCGCTTGTTTATCAATTGCTCATGACTCACAACCATATGTTAGAACTGGTTCTATGTCACATGCAATAATTCGTTTTGTAACTTCGAATGACAAGGACTTAATGCATAAAATGGTCTCCATTTGACAGAATGCAGCATTTGCTTGTCCTATTCTGTTCTATGCCGGTATCCCTGGCCTAGGGTTTATCGACTTTCTCCGTAATCCTGTATACTCTCGTGAGTAACGTGACGTGCGTGAGAATCGGTGGCGGTTCTCTCCGAGTCGGTAACTTACGGGTTATGTGAGCCGGTCGCTCAGAAAGCAATGGCAAACTGCTGAGCGTAATATTTGCCAAGAAATCAACAATCAGCTGAAAAATGCTGATGTTGACAGCGATGTCCTGTAAAGGATATGCGAAAAAAAAATTATGTTCTGTCTCTGTAATACATCTTCCGTCTCATGTTATCAAAGTCCCCAGATATTTGAATTTCTGCACTTGCCCTTTTGTTCTCATCAGCAAGTGCCGTGCCGGCTGGCGTAGGCGTTCATGGCTCTCCACAGATATCGGTCCCTGGTTTTCTGGATCAACTCTGCTGCTGATATTCCTCCGTGCCACCGTCTCAATCCATACAGCATCATTTCTCTTGGTCTGCCTCTGCCTCTCTTCCCCTCGATCTTTCCAGTTGTCACGATGTTCTCCAATGCCTCTCTTCTCATGACCAAAGAAAGCTATTTGTCTCTTTCTTATTGTTGTATATAATGTTCTAGTTTCATTAGCCTGTTTCAGGCAGTCGTCGTTAGTTACTCTGGCAGTCCAAGGAATTCTCAACATTCGTCTCAGGAACCAAATCTCTGTTGCTTCTAATTTCTTCTTAATTTGTTCATTTACATTCCAAGATTCACTGTCATACAGCAAAACTGGTTCTACATAGCATTTCAGCATTCTCTTTCTTACACTCAGTGATAATGAACTATTGCACAAGATACTCTTCATTTTCTGAAATGCGGCCTTTGCCTGCCCTATTCTGCTCTTAATCTCTGTTGTGCATCTTCCATCTGATGTTATAAATGTCCCTAGGTATCTAAAATTATCCACTTTGTTGAGAATTTCCCCTTCTATTTCTATGTCACAATTTGGTGTCACCATTTTCTTTGATATCCCCATTGTTACTGTTTTCTTGATATTCAAGGAGAGTCCTTTACTTGCACTCTCTGTTACTACAGTGTCCAACAATTGTTGTAGATCTGTTGATTTATCTGACAATATTGTTAATTTAAGTTGTTCTACCGCTGGTAATTGCTAGTGTTACTTCTTCTATTCTAGTAATTGTTAATTTAACAAGTTCTATCTCAGGTTATTGCTACTGTAGTGTGTATTCTTAATGACTGTGTTTTTTTTTTTTTTTTAATATTTCCGTTCCAAGTTGTTTTTTTTATTCACTCGCTGTGAAGTTCATGCAACATAAAATATAAAAACAAAACTTGGAACGGAAATATTTTCGAAAACCCCACATTCATTAAAAATGCACCCTGTATAATTTTTTCTATCACAGTAATTGTAAGTTATATCCCTGGAAATCATTACGTTAAATTATTATATCCCAGTAATTGTTAGTTATATCCCTGTTATCATTAGTAGTGTAGGACGGCTCTATCACCTTCTTTTTATGTGGTAGTGGTGGGGGTGAACACTATATCTTTCATTCATATATCGATTTTCCACCACCAAGGGTGATAACTCATGATGACAATTATTGATTTTTTTTAAAAACAATAGGCGTCTTCAAGTGAATCACCAGAGGGAAGGTGGCGGGTGTGATCAAGTGACCCCTTGAGGGGTAGGAGAGGGTACGTCTAGTGACGTGTTGGTGGGGGTAGTAGTCTAGTGTACAAGATAAAACATTCAAAACAACAAATGATTTAAAGAAAGTGTATAATTTTAATAAAGAGAAAACATATATAGACAAACAATACAATGAGTATTGAACATTACATATTTAAATGAGAAGAGGTGTGGTGGATTCATTATCAGGTTGTACCTGTCGTTTTATGTAAAGTTATGACAGGGAAGCACGATGGTGTTGGTAGGTGTAGATACTTCGCCCGCGGGTCTTAAAACCCATATTGGCTCTCCCCACCTGCCTTTTGGGTGGTGAGGATAATCATAGAGCTTGTTGGTGACGTTATACTGGTTTAGAAAAGTGACCACTGATGTAAGATGGACGGTAGCACCACGGACACACACACACACACACACACATATATATATATATATATATATATGATATATATATATATATATATATATATATATATATATATATATATATATATATATATATATATATATATATATATATATATATATATATATATATATATAGGCGTGGCCTCAATTACTTAAGAGGGGTGGTATACTGACCCGTGTTTTTATCGTTGAAGAAAAACCGTAATAAACTATGCTCCCGGCGGAGCACAGTGGTAACTTATAGATAGCAGTCCCACGGGTCTAAAAATCCATATTTTTCGGGGTGGGGATAAAACTGACCGCTGAGTGTTAAAATGGGTGGAGTATGATTTAGTATCATAAGTGTTATAGAAACATCATCATCACATGCATGTTTACATGTACGGATTAGGATTACGGGGTGTGCAGTTAGGGCCAGTGGTGTTGAGGGGCTGTGAGGCTAGTGGTTGGTTATCTGTGCAAAGGAGCTTCAAATTACACCGTAAAAATAAGGTTTTTGTAATTGCTAATGGTGACATCTGGTAATTATTATTAAATAGGTTGACGTAGTGTAATTTTTCATAGTTTTCTTTACTAAACTGTTCAGCTGACGGAACAAATGGGTTCCCTTCAGAGCATAATCGCATTTTGTAGATCCGAGTGTAAGAAACGAAAGGAAGTATATATATCTAATAATAAGTGACCACTGGTTTTCAAAGGTGGAATATGACGCAATCACTATCATTCTACATCATAGAAACATAATCTTCATATGCATGTTTAGGGATACGGATTAGGATTACGGGGTGCGCAGATAGGGCCAGTGGTGTTGAGGTGCTATAGTTGTTAGGTCCAGATGCCGAGGTGTTTCAGGCGTGGGGTATCGAGTTGTCTGCTCTGGGTAGAAAGTTGCTGGGTGGGGCGGACATGTTATAATACGTTTATCGACTGTGTCTAGTGTTGGCGGGGCAATTAGAAGCGCTATGTTAGTGAGCGATTCAAATATCGATCCTTCCACGCGTCGTCTCCTAAGTTGTGGTATGTATGATTAAATCATCATAATTATACTTACCGTCCTGCATGCGAGTCGCGAGGTTGCCGGTTTCCTTGCTTGTATTTGTGTGGTAAAAAATGTTTCTTAAATGATGTATCTGTATAATAAGTGTGGGGAGTGAGGGGGTGATGGCGGTACAAAATAACTCCTCATAGGATTAATGTCTGTAAGATAGCTAGATAGATAACCAGAGAGAGAGAGAGAGAGAGAGAGAGAGAGAGAGAGAGAGAGAGAGAGAGAGAGAGGAGTAGTGGTATGTTAAGTGTATAAACATCACCATCATTTTCCCTCTTAGGAGTTGTATCGAATTTAGTCAGTTTTACCGATATCAAGAGTAGACATCTAGCAGTATGGACTACACTAGATTTCCGACTTGGTTACTGGTGTGGTGTATACCGTCAACAAGGGCGTTAGATGACTGTTAGTTCGAGCGTGGGTGTCGATATATTCATTTGTATGTCTGGGTGTGTTGGTTTGCTTGTAACGGCCTGTTACTGGGGGGAGGGGGGGGGGGGCTGTATTGCGTTGTGTGTATCTTTTTTCCACGCGTAGTATCGATATTGTCTATTGGATATTGAAACTACAGCTTAATACTACATTTCACTTTTGGCGGTACATTTGGAAAAGAAGTGACCGCTGTTTTTTTTTTAAATGTTTGTTCCGGGGTACAGATCTTCACATAAAAAACAATATATATAAAAACATAAATATTGATATTAAAAAAAAATAAAAAATAAAAACAAGTCGACGAAAAAATGGGTTCAGGTTGACTGCGACGTCCTGTAAACGATAAACAACTAACTTATAACTCTCTGTGTAGTGTTAGAATAAGTTGCGCTGACAATGGCGTGAGTTGTAGGTAGCTTCTTTGGGATGGAAAACACGCGGCTTCCGCTAAGTGAGACAAATCAATTATACCAAGCGGCGCGACATAAGATGTAGGCTTGATGGCCAAAACAACACCAGAAAGTGCATGTCTATTCTTCTAATATTGTTTTTGGTTACATAAATGTGTACATAAATGTCATTACGAAATCTGTCTAAGTAATGGAAGTGTTATTAATATCCGTAGTAATAGAAGTTCCCGCGACAATAGCAGCGAAAAATAGATGTAACAGCAGATACTAATTATAGTCATCATCAGCACGTGTGTTGCCGGCTGGTGTAGGTGATCAAGCTTTTCCACATATTGCAGTTTCCAAGGGTATGGGTCAGGAATACACGTAGTAATAATACTGGTAATAGTAGTAGTAGTAGTAGTAGTAGTAGTAGTAGTAGTAGTAGTTGTAGTAGTAGTTGTAGTAGCAGCAGCAGTAGCAGCAGCAGCAGCAGTAGTAGTAGTAGTAGTAGTAGTAGTAGTAGTAGTAGTAGTAGTAGTAGTAGTAGTAGTAGTAGTAGTAGTAGTAGTAGTAGTGGGATGATGATTGTAGTAGTAGCTGTAGCAGTAATAGTAGTAGTAGTGATGGTATTACTGGAGTAGTAGATGTAATAGTAACAGTAGTAGTAGCAGTAATACTATTAGTAATAATAATAATTATCATCATTAAGAGACTTGTCGGTTGGCGTAGGCGATCATTCCCCCCTTTCTTGCGTTCTCCGACAGTAACACTAATATTAGTAATAGTTGTAGTAGTTATATTAGTAATAACAGTAGTAGTGGTGCTGGTGATAGTAGCAGAAATAGAAATAGTATTAGAATAGCAGTATTGATAGTACAAGTGTTTAGTTATTGACATAAGCCTGGGTCAGTGACATTGAGGTGAGTGACCGGGCATGAGAAAGAATGGAGATGAGAGTGGGAGACAGTAAAGTGACTGACCTGGCTATGAGAAAACAGCCAGTCCTGAGAAATAAAATAGTGAGGGTAGAGAAAAAAAAACCTAGGAGGGGATGGGGCGAGAGATAGTGTATTTGTGTGTGAAGTCAAGGGACTTCGGAGAGTTGATGTGTAGATGCCGAACTGGTCGGTATTCTAAGGAGAAGCGGAGTTAGAGATCTCCGTGTTGTGTTGTTCTCCTAGTTGTGAAGACAGGCCTGATCCAGAGTGGGTTCTATAGTGAGTGAGGGCCTAAACCCAGAGTGGGTTGCATAGTTGAGCAGTGGCTCCGATCCAATGTGTGGGTTGTATTGTAGGAGATCCAGCCGTGGATAGTAGCTGGACTAAATGTCTTGTGGATTTGATATGAAGCAGTCTTGAGAAGGCATTGATGTGTGTTGGTTAAATTGTGAGGAGGATATTTATATTCTATGGATTACATTATTTCTGGATGTATAAACATGTTCCGTCTGTCCGTCTTATTTTTGTAATAAAGGATTATGTGCGCCAACGGAATCTTGTTTAATGACTGGTGAATATGCACTTCTGGGGTGAGTTATATTGCAAGACAGTTAGACATCTCCATTGACACACCATGAGTATCGTTACCTAGACAACGACCATCACACGACAATATCATGAACATATCATCGTAAGAACTTCTTGATATTATCATCAAGAACGACGTGTGACATCTGGGGTCTCCTCCGGTCAAGGACGACGGGGATATATTGATCATCTGGGAACTCGTCGCTTGGTAAAGAGTTTCTGACGGTACTAACAGCTACATTCGGTTAAGGAACACCGTGCAATGTTGAGTCATCTGGGGTCTGTCCTGGCAAGAACGACGGGGATATATTGAGAAACCCATTGCATTATAGACATTGGTATCATTCTGAGATATATGTGGGCTCTTCGCTGAAAGAGATGAGTTAGTATCTATGACTTCGTTCCATTAATTTAGACAGTACTGCATCAAGAGATTAACAGCAACTCTTTTGGGTGTGTAAGACGCCACATCGAAGAAAAACTGTCAGCGCGCGG
>JACEFZ010024972.1:0-24658 GCA_014155875.1 Cepaea nemoralis | reverse complement strand
TGCTGTGGCACAAGGATTTTTCACTTTCAATATACCACTAAAGTATATGATTGATGATGCACTCAATTATCTTGCAGAGACAGTTGGTGAGACTAATTGGTTTGTATCTGGAGGCAATGGAACTATCTTTCCCTGATTGTTGGAGGGGTATCATGATTGCTTCTCTCCAGACTTGTGGAACACTGCCTAAGGTCCATCTGTTATTAAAGATCTGCAACAGCTTTGCTCTGGCCTCTGTTCCTATGTTCCTGATCACTTCATTGGAGATACCATCAGCTCCTGGTGATTTTCTCATTTTCAGTTTTGATATGGCTAGCTCCAGTTCGCTGATTGTGATAGGTGCCTCCAAAACCTCATGAACTGTTTCATTCTGTCCTGTATGTTGCCATTTCTCTCGAATCTCTTGTTGTTTAGTCTGGACTAATGTTGATATTGGTATCTTGTGAGACAGCAAAATGGTCAATGCTTGCTTTCCTGTTAAGATGGTTCCGTCTTTCTTTAGAGCAATTTTTGAGTTTCTCCCTGTGCCCTCATCGTTAAGTTGTTTTTTTAGCTTCAACAACTTCCTTGTGTCTCTTTCAAAGTTCAGTGACTCTGTTTTGTCCTGCCAGCTTTTCCGTCTAGCTTACAGCTTGGCCCTTTGAAATTTGGCTTTTGCGTGCTGGTATTTATTGTGGTGCTCTTGGCTGGGGTTGGCCTCTGCTTGCTTTCTACATACTTCCACATCATTATGCAACTGTTCCAGTTCACTACTCCAGTAGGGTTTATAATGTTTACGGGCTTCTCTTGGTACCGTTTTTCGTGCTGCCTGTAGTATGCATTTCCCAAACTCTTCAGCTACTTTATTTACGTCTTTCTCAGTGTTCACGTTTCTAACCAGTATGCTGGTGCGATGCTTCTACATTGCTCATACAGCTTTCTTGTAATTCCACCTCTAGAGGGTGCTGTTTTCACTTACAAGCTCATTTTATACACTTTGAAAGACTGGCCGATGGTCACTGCCACCAAGTTGTTTCCCAGCAGTTCGTGTAATGTTCCACTCCAGGTCTGGTGAATGGAAAGCCAGGTCAGGTGTAGTTGTAGTGTGACATGATCTTGAGTAGAAAGTATGTGGGTCAGACGGCTTGTTAATCAAGATGAATCTATTCTCATCGTGTCAGTCTTCCAGTCTCCCTTCTCTCTGGTCCATGTGATAATGGCCCCAGCTCTGCGATTGGCTGTTGAAATAGCCACACACAGTCATCTTTTTCTTTTACTGGTAGTGTGTCTCGTGCCTGTGGGCGATGACTTGGACAGTAGTAATTGATCAGATGAAGGTCTGTGTTTCCTGTCTTAAGTTTAAGTGTCTTATACTCAGCCCCTTTCATGCAAACTTCAATTAGGGAAGCAGTGATGTTATTTTTTACAAGGGTCAGTATCCCACCATTTCTCGTGTCTTTTCGGTCAGATCGGTAACACTGGTAGCCTCTGATTTTGAAGGCTATATTTTCGTTGAGATGAGTTTTGTCCAATCAACATACGCTTACTTTTTCTTGGTGCAAGATGTTTTCTAGTTCTATTTTGTGTTTCCGCATGTGTTGTTGTTGCTGACCCCTTCCATTCCAGCGCATTAGTTTTATTCTTTATTTGGTATGACCAGACGTTCTATTCTCAGGTGCCCTGGATCCACAGGATATTTGAGAAGGACCTCCAGTAGTTGTGGTTGGACCCTTTAGAGGCATAGGTCCCGGCAATGGACCTGCATTGGAGTCCAAAGTAGAGCGAGCACCATAACATTTAGCAGTAGTCGACATATTTCATATCGTGATTGCGTGGCATCCTGATTTCTGTGGTGCGCCTCCTGGCTGGTTGCCTCCGTCTTCAGCACCTTTCCTTTGCTAGAGCAGACTGCGGTCATACTCGAATTTAGGTGTGCAGGCACGCACACACGTGTCTGCGCATTGCATGTACGTGCATACTCATCAAGAGCGTTCTGGTTATTTCTCGACACCAGTGACTAGCCGCCGCCCCTTCTCCAGTTAGTTAAAACAGTTCCGCAACGAGAAGCCTAGTGGTTATACTTTTGCTGCAGAGATGATGAATGCATGAGCTATTGGGGTATTTATGCACGGTTGGGCGCTCACCCCAACCCAGCTCCCGGATACATAACAGCAACATTTGGAAACAAGAAGGGCACAAAGGAAATGGGCCTGCTTCCTCAATTCTAAACCATTTCAAAATAAAGGCTGTTTGTTCATTTTAGCCGACCCCGAAATAATGAGTACAAGACGTCCGTCGAAGATGTGTAATATGAAATTTAATTTTGCGTCAACCAGAGTGGTTACTACTACAATTTAATTCAACAATGTAAACCGAGATAGAATCATATTGAATAACATCTAGGTTCAAACGCGTATCACATGTCCACTAAAAAGAATATCCGCATTTTCCGGAAATAAAGAGTTGCTCCATTGTCAAACCCGAGACTGCCGTTGTAGTTCGATGCCTCCCCAAACGTGGCTTGAAAGTCGAGAGGGTCGATTTCATTGCAACGGGTATTATACCATATGGCTCAGTCATTATCTGCAGCGGCGGGATGCCGAAAGCATCACACAAAGCACAAACTCAGTAGCTCCAGCTTCGACCCCAGGAGTCTCCGAAAAAATGCACTCGTGAACTGAAGGACGCAGCCCTGATTCGAAGCCGCAACGTTTGGAGCCCGAGTCAGATGGCTTGGCCACTTCGCCAAGGAGACTCCGATGTCTCCTCAACTTCGGGGAAACGAACATTATTGTTCTGCATGAAGTTCCAGGTTTGATGCTCTGTTGGGAGCACCTGCTCGTCGTGTACAGTAATGCAGACATCTCGAACCAAGACCCAGATCTTGGAAACAAACGGCCAAGAACGGTATACGAGTTGTTGGCTCCGTGCTGAGGGATGGAACCTCCCATAGCATGGAATGTATCACTATCCAAAATCTACAGACTATGGTAATGGGAGGCTCAGTATACAGAAGTGAGAATAAGCAGCCATGTGCAGGTGACAATTCCTTTGGTGAGCCCAATACCAGAACATCACAATTTAGTTCTGCATTTATGGAACCGTAATGTGTTCGGTGGAGATAGTCAAAGTTATGCCCCTGCCTTCCTTTGAGGATCGACCGGCATGTACGTTGCGGTTTTGAACGAGCTAGTTGTGGGTTACAGGATGTGAACCACCCGAAGATGGAAGTGCGAAGACGTCGTCACCACTCTGAATGGAATGGAATCCGAAACTACCCGGGAATATAGATTCATTACAATTAGAATACGAAAGACAATATTAGCGTTTAAAGCACTTGGTCAAGTATGGAAGCCAAACGAAATTAGACAATACCAAACAGAATATGTATAGTAGCACTGTTAAGTCAATAATCACACACACACACAAACGCACACACACACACTCACACACATACTCACACAAATACACACACACACACACATGTGGGATGTAGGATTTAATATATGAGAATATTTGCTAAGTTTGTCTAGGGTATCCCGGATGGGTTGAATTGACATTCCCACTCACTTCTTATAAGGCAAGGTGATCAGGGAAATTTACCACAGATACAAGGGGAAAATCAATTCACTCCTTAAGTCAATGGTATCTATGTGTATTTATTCCCTTCCACTCGATCACCTTTTGAATTTAATATAGTGTCAGAGAACATTGATTGTTTTCAACATATAGAACAACCACTTTTGAGCAAACATCAACAAGCAATTGAAGTAAACATCACGATTTGATCAAACTATTCACTATAAATTAATCAAGATCTGGTGTTCCCATATATTTGTATTAACAGTATTGAGTTTGGAAAGTCATGCGATGATAAGTAATATCATGAACACATGCAAATGTGATAGCTCCATATCCCCAAAAATCAATGCACTCAAAACGAAAACAACACTCCATATTCAGAACACAATAACTAGATTAATTAATCAGTCCTATTTCCTCTTTCTCTTGTTCTCTTCTGACGATAGTTATTTATCCCCAGTGCCTAGGAGATAATGTCTCCATTATCCAGGGACTGAATTAAATGCAGTCAGTTGTGTCCCACCCATCTAATATCCATGGAATTGGCTCCTGTGCACATCATACTCCCTATTATCCGGGGACAGAATGAATACACTCTTGTGCTAGTAGGCTCTGTGTCCTAGTGAAGCTGAGGCCTGGGTCAGTCAAGCTTTCAGGAGTTATTCTTCAGACTGGGCAGAAAGTATTTCCCTATATCACCGAATACAATGAAAAAGATGACGACCGTCCAGCATCTCTGTTTATCATCAGAATCTCAACTCCTGTCCACAAGGATTTTACACACTGTCAGAAGTCGGGGTGCCCCACCGGCTAGATGAAAGTATTATTCACTGGCGAGCAACCCCAAATAGTCAGAAACTGACTAGGGACAAAATCTATATGGCTGAACTACAGATTAAGCCCATGAATATCCAACGTACAGCTCCAAGTGGCTCGTTACAAAATGAAATGAACTGTGCTGAATATTCGCCAAGGAATGGGAAAGAGAAGGTTAGCTAAGATAGATTTTTAAGTCTAAATATAAGAGTATAGACAACTATCTCAGTACAGGTTTTTCTCCCTGACTGCTCCCTTCCTTGGTGTCTAAGTGAACCCCCACCAATGTACACAACAACACGTATGCACAATTGGAAAAAATATAATGACAGAGCTATGAGTTACAATACTACAACATTTATTTACTAATCATAAAAATAGACATATGATGTTTGTACGATGATGATGATGAAATCATATAACATATTGTTATTGATGACAAACATTACGTAACTTATGTTACTTGACTATCTGGATCTGTGGTCCAGATCCCCACTCTCCAGTAGACACAAAAAAAACAGCTTGCCGGTATTCTGACGAATCCTGTCAGTCCTGACACTACCTAGTCTTCACTCGTCTTGAGATCTATAACATAGGTGCTCCTTGTGAGAGCTTGAAAGAAAGTCAAGAATGTGTTATATCTAGTTCTACATCAGCGCAATCTTAAGTAAAACATATCATAACACAAACATATACAATGACCAGTCTGGCCAAGTTTATCTTCCAGCTCTACTGCGTTCACCATCCTCCTTCTCCCTACTGTCTTTAGTCTGGGACGGGCTTTTCAATTGTCTCACACGCCTGTAATGATTACATTTCTGCCGCCCATGTCCATGTCGCTAATACAGAAATTCTGTGTCGTACAGCCGCTCCGTCCAAAGTTGGTTTAGCAGCTCACAGGGTCGGTAATGGTATTATAATAATGCCTGATCATCCGGGCTTACAAGCCGTGACCAGTATCTGTGCCAGACTTCCGTGAATTACCCTCCATCATACAATGAAAAGGTTTAGCACCATATACCCCATAACACTTGTGGGTAATGTCTGTACCATTACACCTTTGCTACAAATGCAACCAATAGGCAAGGTGCCAATGCACACCCAATAACATAACACTTCCTATTGGTAGGTTTGCTATGACAAATCAATATATCAAACATCCATTACACATAAACATATTAATTAAACTAGACATATTATGATACTTTAACATAATAGCACAATGCACTAGTTAGTTTGTATGTATACGAAATGAGACATAGAAAGAATACTCAGAGCAGTCCCTACTTAGCCACTGCTGTAGTAAGAATTAAGGAAATAGTCAGTTGACTATATTCTGTGCAAATAATGCACACACCAAAAAGAGACTAGTCTAGTTTACAAAGAACTAACCAGCACCAACCACGACACCTCAAGTATATCTAGACAAGATCTGTCTTACATAAGGTTCTATTTCTCAGAAGAATAACACTTTAAAGCAATATGATATTGAACACAGAACTTAGAAAAAACACTCAAGTAACCTATGACAATGATAGTTCTTGCAATAAGCTAGGTCAGATATAGACTGAAAATCAGTAACTAAGAAATAACTTTTGTAGTGAAATCTAACATAATAATCATGCATATGACTACAGAACATTGAGATAGTTCCTACCTGTTCAGAGATTTTTTTCATTTCTAACATGACCAGAGCTATGGACCCTTATTTAAGCTGAGTCCAGCAGACAGTATTATCTCCTTGGCACCTTTCTGTCTGGTATGACAGAAACATGCTGACCTCCTATAGGTAATTAATTCTATTCAAGTGTTGGGCCAGTTCACGCCTCTTTTCCCATGCAGGCTGACTTATCTCCCCCTGGCAGTCATAAATGCTTTCTGAACCACTAACCATCACCATAGTGTCACACCTGGATGGTTTTGAGTTGCCAGCCCCAGATCAGTTTCACAGTTTGCTCTCCAGTGGGTGTAATTGTCAGTTTGACCTGTAACACCTTTAAGCTGGACTGCCTGGTTTTACAACCCTAGTCTGATGGTCTGTGTGATTTCATTCTGGGTTTATTGCAATTCCCACCATCCTGTTTTAGTAGCCAGCAGCCATCTGTTCTGACACTTCACAGTTGAATGGGTTCCTTTTGCTACAACATTTTATGCCTCTATGTGTGTCGGCCTGATTGTTCTGTCTTCCATTTCTCCTCCTTTATTATAGAGAATTGCATTTGTTCTTCTGTAACTTCTCTACATGGTGAACCGAAAATTGTTCTGGGAAGTAAAGGCTGCATTTCATGACAGAGCTTCCCCCTTAAAAAAAGTTTCTGCCAGAAATCTTTTGTCAAAGCACGCCGTACATCCCAGAATAATGCCTAAGCACTCTCCGTTCTGTATCTGCCCAAAGGTTTCCAATATTCCTTATGGCAGTGGGTTGTCCTGCATCTGCATAAAGACGTCCCATTTCCATAATCCAAGGATACTTTGGATAGGTCCTTGTACCTGGTTTTCGGCCGGGATTCCATGCAATAGCTTGGTAAAATCCGGTAATTGTCAGGAGGTTGTAATTTTACCCCTCTGGGAAAGATCACTATCAACGGGATTCTTCTACGCCTCTGGGCAACGGTCTTAGTCCACTCCCTCACGTGATTTAATCCTTTCAGCCGAGGATGTACCCGTAGTGAAGTCTCACATAAGCTTGCCACAGCAAAGCTTGTCTCCGTGATTTTCCTCCATCCTTTATAGACCCTTAACTGATCCATCAATAACTTCCTTTTAAAAGGAATAATGTTACACATCATGGTCCCATGATATAAATTCAACTGGCGCTTTCCTCCTTCAAAGTCGGGCGTAACAATCGTCCCTCCTCGGTGTCGCGGTTTCTTCCCCTGATATTCAGTTAATGGGCTGAGTTTCTCTGCATTAGAGTTTCTTGTACAAACCGTGCTAGAAATTGGAAATTTAGTGTGCCAAGTTGTCCTGCCTTGAGAAATAACATAGTTACTCCAGGGCGATAAAGTGGTGTTACTTTTGAATAAAGTATCCACAAATAGCTGATCTACTCCTATCAAATCGACCTGACTGAAGGGTAGATTGAGTCCTAAGAGTGTTGATTCCAAACCACTCTTGACTTCTGTTACTTCAGGTCCCTGTTGCTGGAATTCCCTGATAACTTCAGCTAATGAGATGATAGGCGTTTCTTCCTCCATCTTGTGCAAAGAATTTTCTTCTTTAGCAACTACAGACAATGTTGTCTGCACAATATCAGAGTCCATATTCTGGCTCATGACAATTCCCTGTGTTTCCTGAGTCTCCGAACTGGTATACTGTGAGATAACAACTGGAAATGTTTCCTGGTCTGGATGTTCCTCTCTGGTCGTGCTTTCATGGGCTAAGTCCAGTTGAGGTAAATCCTGTGGTGGGCCGGTGTCTAAGCAATCCATCAATTAGGTAAATCATTTGAACTGAGATCTAGTATCTTGTCCTGAGCTGCAGCCTCAAAGATCACACGGGGTTCCGGGTCGTCCTTCATCCCACTGTCAGTCAAATTTAATCCCACTTCTTCCTCGTCTGGGCTGAAGGGAATAATAAGGTCGGTTACCTCTCCATCTTCGACCTCTTTAAAAGATGTCCTCAGGTCCTCTTCTTCTTGAGTTTCACCCCTCGTTGAAGTAAAATGAGATTTCTGGGAGTCTTGTACTGGCAAACCGTAGTGCAAACAGTTGTCCTCTGGGTAACTGTTAATAGTTAAATTATCTGAACTGATAATTAGTTATTCTTCCCGCGTTGCAGTAATGAAATTCACCTGGGATTCCGTTTCTTCCTTCCTCCCTATTTCAGTCAGATGTAATTCCACTTCGTGATTCTGTGAACAGAAGGGAATGTGAGAATCGGCTAGGTCTCCGCCTGCAACCTCATTAAAGGTTGTCTTCAGTTCCTCTTTCTCTCGAGATTCATTTCTCGTAGACGTTAAATGGTTTCCCTGAAGGTCCTGTACTGGCGAACCAGTGAGACCACAATTTCCGTGGTCCAAACAATTATCACGTTTGTGACTGCTTAAAGTGCCTTGGCACGTTTTTTCTTCCCTCTTTTCCATTTAGGACTGGGTCGAATGAGAACCTGTAGTTCCCGGTCCACTAACTCTGATTCCGCGGTGGTTGGCAAAGATGTCCCTTCCTTCCTGGTTGGGTGAGCATCCATATCTCCTACCTTATGTTCCGCTAGAAAGGTTAGCTTCTCTGCATTGACTACTTCTATATGCTGTTTATTAATCTCTGCTTCTTCAGTTTTGCTACGCTCTTTTGCTTCAAATAACTCATCAATTGTCTTATTCATCTGTTCCTCCGCCATGTCCCACTCTTTCATCTCGTCTCTGATGTATATTTCTAATTGTTCTCCTGTTAAGCCCTCTATTATGCCTAACCTTCTCGTGGACTCTAAGTAATCTGTGCGCGCCTTCAGATAATCTAGATCCTGGGAAGGTGAGTCCATATTTGCTAATGGCTATATTCAGGTAAGCTCCTATGTATCTATCAAAAATCAGAGCTAAGCTAGAAAGAAAAGAGTGAACCAATGACAGCAGAACCTAAACCAATGTGTAGAGTTCAGCCTCAGCAGTGAAAGACAACTGAAAGTAATATTCAAGTAGTTTCTGGCGACCTCAGTGAAGTAAGTGTGAGAGATATACTACACAGTAAACAATAGTAATATTTATCTAAATAAACATTAAAATGCACTGCATACATGTCCTAATGAAAATGGCATAAGTAAGCATAAAATGGCAAATCAGTCAAGCAGATTAAATCATCAAACACATCAATGTAATATGATTAAAGTGATCAGTTATCATTAAATGATGAATGATACACTAAATGATAAGAATTAAAATACTTATCAATAAATGATAGATGAGGTAGTTTCTCATAAGTTCTTATCTGTTATACACTTTTGAAAAGTTATATCTATACTCTGTAACTTCCTCAACTAAAATTAGTTACATCTGATGATAGTCTATTTTGATGACTGAAGATTACAAGAGTTAACTTTTAAAACTCATATGTCTAGGGTCTAGTACCGGAGTCTATTGAAAGCGAGAAGTCCGAATTCAAATTCCAGACGAGAAGCCCAATCTGTCAGAAGTTGGGGTGCCTCACCGGCTAGATGAAAGTATTATTCACTGGCGAGCAACCCCAAATAGTCAGAATCTGACTAGGGACAAAATCTGTATGGCTGAACTACAGATTAAGCCCATGAATATCCAACGTACAGCTCCAAGTGGCTCGTTACAAAATGAAATGAACTGTGCTGAATATTCGCCAAGGAATGGGAAAGAGAAGGTTAGCTAAGATAGATGTTTAAGTCTAAATATATGAGTATAGACGACTATCTCAGTACAGGTTTTTCTCCCTGACTGCTCCCTTCCTTGGTGTCTAAGTGAACCCCCACCAATGTACACAACAACACGTATGCACAATTGGAAAAAATATAATGACAGAACTATGAGTTACAATACTACAACATTTATTTGCTAATCATAACAATAGACATAGGATGATTGTCAATATGATGATGATGAAATCATATACATATTGATATTGATGACAAACATTACGTAACTTACTGTTACTTGATCTATCTGGATCTGTGGTCCAGATCCCCACTCTCCAGTAGACACACACAAAAACAGCTTGCCGGTATTCTGACTCCTGTCAGTCCTGACACTACCTAGTCGTCACTCGTTCTTGAGATCTATAACATAGGTGCTCCTTGTGAGAGCTTGAAAGAAAGTCAAGAATGTGTTATATCTAGTTCTACATCAGCGCAATCCTAAGTAAAACATATTCTAGTAAACAACATATACAATGACCAGTCTGGCCAAGTTTATCTTCCAGCTCTACTGCGTTCACCATCCTCCTTCTCCTCCATATCTGTCGGTCTTAGTCTGGGACGGGCTTTTCAATTGTCTCACACGCCTGTAATGATTACATTTCTGCCGCCCATGTCCATGTCGCTAATACAGAAATTCTGTGTCGTACAGCCGCTCCGTCCAAAGTTGGTTTAGCAGCTCACAGGGTCGGTAATGGTATTATAATAATACCTGATCATCCGGGCTTACAAGCCGGGACCAGTATCTGTGCCAGACTTCCGTGAATTACCCTCCACCATACGATGAAAAGGTTTAGCACCATATACCCCATAACACTTGTGGGTAATGTCTGTACCATTACACCTTTGCTACAAATACAACCAATAGGCAAGGTGCCACTGCACACCCAATAACATAACACTTCATATTGGTAGGTTTGCATATGACAAAGCAATATATCAAACATCCAATACACAAACATATTAATTAAACTAAACATATTATGATACTTTAACATAATAGCACAATGCACTAGTTAGTTTGTATGTATACGAAATGAGACATAGAAAGAATACTCAGAGCAGTCCCTACTTAGCCACTGCTGTGGTAAGAATTAAGGAAATAGTCAGTTGACTATATTCTGTACAAATAATGCACACACCAAAAAGAGACTATTATAGTTTACAAAGAACTAACCAGCACCTACCACGACACCTCAAGTATATCTAGACAAGATCTGTCTCACATAAGGTTCTATTTCTCAGAAGAATAACACTTTAAAGCAATATGATATTGAACACAGAACTTAGAAAAAACACTCAAGTAACCTATGACAATGATAAGTTCTTGCAAGTAAGCCTAGGATCAGATATAGACTGAAAATCAGTAACTAAGAAATAACTTTTGTAGTGAAATCTAACATAATAATCATGCATATGACTACAGAACATTGAGATAGGCTGTCCTCACCTGTTCAGAGAGTTAAACATTTCTGACATGAAACAGAGCTATGGACCCTTATTTAAGCTGAGTCCAGCAGACAGTATTATCTCCTTGGCACCTTTCTGTCTGGTATGACAGAAACATGCTGAGCTACTATAGGTAATTAATTCTATTAAAGTGTTGGGCCAGTTCACGCCTCTTTTCCCATGCAGGCTGACTTATCTCCCCCTGGCAGTCATAAATGCTTTCTGAACCACTAACCATCACCATAGTGTCACACCTGGATGGTTTTGAGTTGCCAGCCCCAGATCAGTTTCACAGTTTGCTCTCCAGTGGGTGTAATTGTCAGTTTGACCTGTAACACCTTTAAGCTGGACTGCCTGGTTTTACAACCCTAGTCTGATGGTCTGTGTGATTTCATTCTGGGTTTATTGAAATTCCCACCATCCTGTTTTAGTTGCCAGCAGCCATCTGTTCTGACACTTCACAGTTGAATGGGTTCCCTTTTGCTACAACATTTTATGCCTCAATGTGTGCAGGCCTGATTGTTCTGTCTTCCATTTCTCCTCCTTTATTATAGAGAATTGCATTTGTTCTTCTGTAACTTCTCTACATGGTGAACCGAAAATTGTTCTGGGAAGTAAAGGCTGCATTTCATGACACACACACCCAGTCTCAGATCGATAGGCCATCCCACACTTGGTGATAATGTAAACAGGCCGACCTGGGACCGGCAAAGAGCCATCACTTGATATATCCATTGCAGTGTAAGAAAAAACAATGCTGAGAGTCACTCATTGGTATCATCTGGGACTATGTCCAGTCTGCTCTGCAAAAGCATGGAACAGACGAATAATAATTCCAGCACACAAACTGGGAGTCACAAGACAATCGGAGGATCCTCTACGCTGCATGTGTATAAACATTGATTCCTCTAGCTTCTTTCATAGTGTCTTCCCGACGGTGTTCATACCTAGGACCTGGTGTTGAACTTGCCCACATATGACTTGTGCCGAAGGTTAATACTTTTTGTATTAGAAACTAGGAATCCATCAGGCAGTTAGAGAGTTCTTACTGCTGTTAGTTTTGTTCAAACTTGGACTATCCCTTAGTTTCCTTAACCTTGCGGGTAATACTCTGGTATCTGTGTACAATGTATATCCGTTTGTCTTGGAAGACATTTTGATAAGAAAGGCCGTCCTGGAGTATCCCGACAAAAGTCGGAATGTATCAATAGATGATGGCTAATCATCTTCGTCACATTTTCCGTTGACAAAAGGCAGTTAATAAATACGGCAGTCAACATGTTTTTTCTTTATAGGTCCAGACTGTAGGTATAATCATTCTTTCATGTACCACTCAGAAAATGGCAGTTAACCCAGGTTCCTGCTCGTTGATAACGTCCTAACCACCACCTGCCCCTCCAGAGCTGGGAATGACAAAAGAACACATTCCAAACCATCAATACAAACTCATGTTGTGGTAACATTTATCACAACACACATTTTAAAAAAAGGAAGGAGAAAGGAGGGTAGTTACATTTTCCCACCCTTCGTCTTTTATGGTGGAGTTTAATCTAACTCCAAAAGTAAGTATCGTATATCCTTACTCAGTATTCTTTTCTGAGATCGCCACTGGGACTTTCTAATGAGTTAAAGACATCCTAACTCTGCAAACATCGTGATATTATACCTGTCACAACATGGCAAGGATCTCTGAGACAAAGTTCTATTGTCCAGAATTCCCCATCTCCTTTCCATAGCTGCAAACAGCCTTAGGCCAAAGGCCAACGACCATGCCAGTCAACATTCTTTTCTTGAGGTACAGACGTACACAAGGCTTCTTAATCATCATCATCATCATCATCATCATCATCATCATCATCATCATCATCATCATCATCATCATCATCATCATCATCATCATCATCATCATCATCATCATGTCCTCTCTGGGTACCAGTAACATGCATACTCCAGCAGTAAAAGTAACAATCTCATAACAGAGAAAACATGTGAATCCTTCATAAATAATAATAATAATAATAATAATAATAATAATAATAATAATAATAATAATAATAATAATAATAATAATGCAGAGGCCATTAATGAGATATTCCTCCCACCCTCAAACCATAAGACCAGAACAGATGGTCGGCTCTTCCCACCTGCCTATAGAAGCATTGGGGGGGGGCGGGGTTGGGTTAGTGAACGCTGCTATATAACTCACCAATTGCTGCTAGCATAAGAAGTGTCCTGTCTTCAGGAATAACGTCTGCAGCATGGTAAACATTCTAAACGTTGTTGGCAAATTCCAGAACATATTCGTCCAGGCACCGACAACAATAATGCAATGCGGACGGGAGGCACGTCCTGCAACACATTTGAATATATATATATATATATATATATATATATATATATATATATATATATATATATATATATATATATATATATATATATATATATCATCATCATTGGCACCTTGCCGTCTTGACAGACGATAGTTTGTGCTCTAAAAAGGCATAATAACTTTTAACTATGGCGGTAGCGAGTGTGACTGATAAGGCCAATTTGCGCTGTAAATGTCCGTTCACAGTGGGTGCATGTGAACACGTGGTCATTTCCACCATCATGCACCATCTTACGTCTCAAACGCTTGGTGTGTGACTTTTCTGCAATAATTTTCTCCTTTGACTTTATTCCATTTCTGATATTTGCCCTCCATGCAACACGTTCAGCGGCGACTTGCTCCCAATGTGCATTATCAATGCCTGTATCAATCATGTCCCGCTTACACACATCTTTGTATCGTAGTAGAGGCCGACCCTGAGATCTCTTACCCATCTGTAATTCACCAAAAAAGATATCCTTTGGTATTCTACCATCATCCATCCTCCTAAGATGTCCTATCCATCTAAGTCTACGAAGACTGAGCATGGAATAAACTGTCACACAACCTGATCTTTCCAATACTTCAGTATTTGTGATTTTGTCTTGCCACTTAATACCAAGAATTCTTCGCAGACACCGCATATGAAAGCTGTTTAAATTGTTCTCTTGGTGTGAGTAAGTTGTCCAGGTTTCACTGCCATAGAGAAGAGTACTAAGGACACAGGCTTGATAGACAAGGACTTTTGTTTTGGCAGTAAGCTTCCTGTTCTCCCAGACTCTTTTTCTTAACCTGTTCATTGTTGTTGCTGCCTTACCAATCCGGATGTTGATTTCCTGATCTAGGGATAATTTGCTATTTACCACTGATCCTAGATATGTAAAATGGTCTACTATCTCTAGTTCGGCGTCGTCAATAAAGATTGATGGTACCCCATGTGCACCTTGTGACATAATCTGTGTCTTCTTTTTGCTAATTGTTAAACCAAATTCAGAACAAGCATTGGAGAATGCAGATAGTAGACATTGCAATTCTTCCTCAGAGTGGGTCGTAACTGCAGCATCATCTGCAAAAAGCAACTCTCTGATCAGTACCCTCCTAATTTTGGTCTTAGCCTTCAATCTCTGAGCATTGTAGAGGCCGCCATCTGAGCGTGAGTGAATGTATATACCACCATCCTGATCACGAAATGCATATTTCAGTAGAAGTGAAAAGTATATTCCAAAGAGGGTGGGAGCTAGTACACAACCTTGCTTAACTCCACTCTTGATTTCAAATTCTTCAGAAGTTGCACCATCAAACTTGATTATACCCTTCATGCCTGTGTGGAACGATTCCACAATGGACAGAAGAGTTGGTGGGCAGCCAATCTTCTTTAGTGCATTGAACAGACCCTCACGACTGACCAAATCAAATGCCTTTGTGAGGTCGATGAAGGCAATAAACAGTGGTTGATTCTGTTCACGGCATTTTTCTTGCATTTGTCGCAATGAGAATATCATATCAGTGGTAGACCGGTTCTGTCGAAAGCCACACTGTGATTCGGGGTAGACTTGATCTCCTAGGACTTGAGGTCTGCGCAGAACAATTCTGGCAAATACTTTTCCAACAATACACAGAAGTGAGATACCCCTATAGTTGTTACAGTCGCTCCGATCACCCTTGTTCTTGTACAGCGTTATGATATATATATATATATATATATATATATATATATATATATATATATATATATATATATATATATAGTGCGTTTTCTTTCTTTATTCATGATATTATACTCATCAAACATGGCATTTCCTTTGCATATTCATGAAAGGATTACATGTCCATCACACATGTTGTGTGGTTACTAAGATGAAAACAAGAAGTACCGTAAAGGCACGACAGCTGAAGTTACAGATTAGCAGAACTATTTCTCCAACATGAACTTAGGCCCATAAGATGCGTTAATAGTACTATTCTTCCGCACAGAGAAAAAGTTAGTGACATGCATTTAGAGTGAACAGTCCACAGCAGATAGAACATTCGCAGATTGATATGCTTCACAGCGCATATAATAAGTTACACATGGGAATTGAAACTGTATGCACAGGAAAATCGGCAGTGAGACAAAGATGTTCGCTCAGTAGAAAGCAATAACTCAGGCCATCTTTTTACATGAATTGTTTATCTAACAGTTTTCACAGTTCATATTTAAACACAATGGTACGTGCACCTTATAGAAAGACATGGTTACACACTCATACTGCGTTTACAAACGTATTTAGGCTCCAGAGAGTGATATGTTTTGGGCTAAACTGCCTTCTAAAGCAGGAGGCGACTTGTCTTTCGAACGTTCCAGATGGTAAGTGTCTACTAACGCCTTGCTAATTTAAGCGGCAATGTCTTGGCTGGGTACTCGACCAATCATTGGGCTTACATTTAAACTAAGGCCATATAAATTATGACGTCATCCAGACTAAGTCTAGCGCATTCCCCTCCAAGGCGTGGTAACTAATTCTTGGAAACTGTAAGGACGCCAGTTTATATCACAACAAACATACTCTCTTCTCTCTCTCTCTCTCTCTCTCTCTCTATCCTCTCTCTCTCTCTCTCTCTCTCTCTCTCTCTCTCTCACACACACACACACACACATACATCATCAAGTGCCATGCCGACTGGCGTAGGCATTTATGACTCTTCACAGATCTCGGTCTTTGGTTTTCTTTATAAACTCTACTGATGATATTCCTCCAGCCACCGTCTCAATCCACTCTGCATAATTTCTCTTGGCCTGTGTGCGTATCAATTAGAAACATGGAGCACGACTTTACTTTAAAAATTCTTAATAAACTGGAAACATTCATAAGTTGATGACTTTACAGAATAGAAGAGCTAACACGACCTATGCTTATAGGTTGACTCAGCCTAAAGCAGTAAATGTCTACCATTTCTAGACGCTAGGTCGACCCCATACTAACCCACACTTGTCAAAATCGCATGAAACCCCGCTGCGGCTTAGCATCAAGCACATGATCATTCTGTTGGTACAAGTACTAACCACCTCACCATTAAGAATCATAGCCTTTATTACACTTATTCATCAATAGATACACATTCTTCATCATCATCATCAAGTGCCCTACCATCAGGCATACTCGTTCATGTCTCTCCACATATCTCGGTCTTTGATGTTCTGGATCAACTCCGCTGATGATATTCCTCTATGCCACAGTCTCTGTAAATTAGTAATGATTTCTCTTGGTCTGCTCCTGCCTCGCCTCTACTTGATCTTTCCAGTCGTCACGATGCTTTCCAATGCCTCTCTTCTCATCACATGACCAAAGAAAGCTATTTAGGTACACATTAGAAGAAATAAATTAAGTGTTTTACTAGAAGTAATTGATGTAGTGATACTTTTTTAATGGATTGTCCACGGCATGTTTCTCACCAGTATACTGGAATTACGGAAAGAAAAGTCCCGAGACGCAGCAAGATCAAGAAGAGGTAAAGAGAACTATGAATTCTACGAGCTGGCCAAGCTACTTCCACTTCCGGCTGCAATTACAAGCCAGCTTGATAAGGCCTCAATCATTCGATTGACTATTAGTTATTTGAAGCTCAGGGATTTTTCTTCTCATGGAGATCCTCAATGGACGCAGGAAGGAGGCATGGGAGTTAATAAGCTCAGTAAAAGTAAGTGCCTGCATTAATATCCTCCTTCTGTCTGTCTGTCTGTTTGTCTGTCTGTCTGTCTGTCTGTCTTCTTCTTTCCTTTCGTTATCTCTCTCTCTCTCTCTCTCTCCCTCTCTCTCTCTCTCTCTCTCTCTCTCTCTCTCTCCTCTCTCTCTCTCTCCCTCCCTTCCCCCCTCTCTCAATATACATACATATATAGCAACTTCAACGTCAGTGGGGAATGAATCAAAACAGCCAACAAGTACACCTCTAAATAATATTGCACAGTCGTTCCTTGAAGAATACAAAATACTACGACAAATAATCATCATCAAGTGCCATGGAAGTTCCTAACATTCTTGCGAGATGTCATTAGATTTTCCAGATTATTTCTCTTCTTAATTTGCCCCTACAATTCCCAAATGTGGGAGGCAATATTTGGACATCTAAACGATCACCATAGTCATGGATCAGGTCTGTGTTCCTGTCTCCTATTATTTTGTGTGACCGAGTCATCCATATATTTATCTCTTTACCTTCCCTTTGTGGTTTTCACGACAATCCTACCTGTTGTCACTAAATGTTCCACTGTGTTTCTCCTCTTAATTTGCCCAACAACATGACCAAGTGTGGGTGGTAATAGTTGGCCATCTCAACGATCACCGTAGTCATTGATCAGGATGTGTTCCTGACACTTATTATGCCATGTGACCAAGTCATTCATATATTTATCTCTTTGCCTTCCCTTTGTTCTTTCCCCAAAACATTGCCTGTTGTCACTAACTGTTCCGGTTTACATATCCACATAACCTACCTAAAAATTTTGACAGTATACGCCTAATATCTCGAATCATTTATGGTTGTCATTTGTGTATTCCAGGACTTGTTCATTGGTTTTCTGTCCGTCGATGGTATTATTTGCACTGTCCCCTCAGATACCACATAGTCCATTGCCATTAAGAGTTTCTCAGCTTGTCTGCTTACTGTCCATGTTTCGCCTGTAACTAACATGAATGCATAGTGAGATATACCGTGTAGTTTTAGAAGATAGATGTTTAAATGTGTTATCTTTTCTTTCAGCACATCATCAATCCAGACTGGACATCATGGATCCATTCGAATCACGCCAAGGAACGCACATATTGCAGGTTAGTACGATCGTGTAGTTGAAGGGCGCTCTCTTTCTTGCTAGATTCATTCAACAGTTCAAAAAACAGAAATAGTTACTAATGCGACAAAGACGTATTCCTCTACTTTGATGCCATTCATAAAACTAGATTTTATTGTTAATAACTGATCAAAGGTGTCAGGGCCACGTCTTGTTCTTCTGTATACGTATATTGATTGGGTTGTAATTAACGTTTCTTCTCAAGGTTTGATGTAACGAATCGAATGAAGAACCTGATATATTAGTAGTTATCATTGTTTTCGCATTGATTATAGCATACTTGCCTGAACAACTATTCTTGATTATGAAATCCTCCTCCTCCTCCTCCTCCTCCTCCTCCTCCTTCTTCTTCTTCTTCTTCTTCTTCTTCTTCTTCCTCCTCCTCCTCCTCCTCCTTCTTCTTCTTCAGTATAATCATCATCATCTTCCTCGTTGCCAGATTTCCTCCTCCTTCTTCTGTATTTGGTTATATCAACGGTGTTTTGAATGCTCATTAAATGTGCAGCCTTTTTATAATTTGTTACGGCAGCTTACCATCTTTCATTCGAGTGCTAATACTACTTCAATTGGCTGTCATTCCTTTTTAAAGGATTATTCGTGAATTAACCCATTTTCTCTATTCTGTGATTTGTTTATATTTGTATACATCCTTCTACTTGTCCTAGATGTTCCAGTTCTTCACAATGAATATGCCAATATTTATGATGCGCTATTTTGTACTCTGGTCAGTTCCATTGTATATCTTTCTGCACATTGGTATGCATTCTATGGATTTCGCATGATTGAAATCGCATTTAATGATAAAATAAATTATAACAATAAAGACAGCATCTTCTTTTGCCTCCTTATTCGCATTCTGATCTTAGCGTTAATTTCTCTCATAAAAGTTGTAGTTAGCATCCGGCTCATAACATTTCTATTACATTGTTGGTGGAATCAAGCTGCCTAAAACAATAGAAGTTGTAGGTTGTTAAGAAGGAAATCTACTAATATTAAGAATATTATTTGAGATGTCACTTGTTGCACTAAAACAAAAACCACTAGGGATTACTCAAATACCCATCATCATCGCGACGTAACCTATAAGCTGGAGTATGTGTTGGCGTCTCTCAACAGATCTCTGTCGCTGGTGTTCTGGATCAACTCTGTTTATGATATTCCTCCATGCCACCGTCTCAGTCCATGCAGCATCATTTCTTTTAGTATGCCTGTGCCTTTTTTCCAATTGATCCAGTTGTCACCATGTTCTCCATTGCTCATCTTCTGATCATATGACCACAGAAGGCTTTCTGTATCTTTCTTAAAGTTACACATAACGTTCTAGTTTCATTAGTCTCTTCTAGGCAAACGTTGTTAGTAACTATGGCAGTCCACGGTACTCACAACATTCATCTCAGGAACCATATCTCCGTTGATGCTAAGTTCTTCCTTATTTTACCAATTACGTTCGCAAATGCACTGCCATACGGCAAAATAGATTCTATATAAAATTTCACCACTCTCTTTCTTACTTTCAGTCATAGTGAAGTACTACAAACGATATTTTTTAATTTTCTGAAATGTAGCTCTGACTTGCCATATTTTGCTCTTAATGTACGTTGTGTATATTACATCTGAATTTATATTTGCCCCTAGGCATTTAAATTTAACAACTTATTTAAGCGCTTTCGCTTCTATTTTTGTCTTATATATTGAAGTGATCTTTGTCTTTGATATCACCATTGTTTCTCAGTGCTTGATATTGAAGGAAAGTCCGTATTTGTTTTTTCACTTTCTACAACTCTAATGTAAAAATGCTGTAGCATTTGTAAGCATCTTCCGTCATCAATACCGTGGCGATGGAGTTGCGGACGCAATTCGTAATGCCGCTTACCCGCGTTCGAAACACAGCGGTGACCGATTTGACAGCAGACTGTTTCGTGCTGGTTTTAACTTCTTGGTATGGGAACGATCGTTCAGAAAGCAATGGCAAACTACTGAACGTAACACTTGCCAATACATCAAAACGGCAGTAAAATGCTGGTGTTGACTGCAACGTCCTGTAAAGGATATGCAACTTTAAAAAAAAAGATTGTTTATAATGGAATCTCTAATTCGTAATTCTGGCTTCTCTTTGATCTCTCTCATTACTACTTCGTTAGAGAGAGAGAGAGAGAGAGAGAGAGAGAGAGAGAGAGAGAGAGAGAGAGAGAGAGAGAGAGAGAGAGAGAGAGAGAGAGAGAAGAGAGAGAGAGAGAGAAAGAGAGAGAAAGAGAGAGAGAGAGAGAGGTCGAAATACCAATAGAAAATAATAAAGTATGAAGCTAACGTCCTAAAAGGCCCGTTTCATACACATCGTATACCAACTATTCTTATTGTCTTCTTCTTCTTCTTCAGCATTCCGAGCCATTGAGGTTCTTTGCTGCAAATACAATCTGTCTCCATTCGTCTCTCTGGTGGACCTTCTCTTGCCAGTCGTTGATTCCAAGTGCTTGTAGGTCTGTATGTATATTATCTCTCCACCGCCTTCTTGGTCTACCTCGGGGTCTACGGTCATTTATTTCCTGAGTGTAAGCGAGTTTTGTTTCCCTATTATCTTCCATTCTTTCTATATGCCCCAGCCATTGTAGTCTATTAGCCTTCATGATACCAGTGATTAGCGGGGACTTAAACAAATCATAAATGTCTTTGTTACTTCTTCTTTTC
Source organism: Cepaea nemoralis (assembly GCA_014155875.1). Lineage (NCBI taxonomy): Eukaryota > Metazoa > Mollusca > Gastropoda > Stylommatophora > Helicidae > Cepaea > Cepaea nemoralis. Next base: position 3,578 of record JACEFZ010024972.1, on the reverse strand, counting down.
CACTCTCCACTTTGTGTATCCCTAATGGGTCCAAAGATGCGTCTTAAAATTTTGTTCTCAAAGGTTTGTAACAAGGCTTCGTCTCCTTTCGTTGTACTCCAGGTTTCAGAGCCATACAGCACAACTGGTCTGATCAGTGTTTTGTATATTGTGATTTTGGTGTTACGAGATAGCGCCTTTGATTTTAGTAGATGTTGTAGTGCATAGTATATCTTATTTCCAGAGTTGATTCTAGTTTGTATTTCTTCCCTTATGATGTTGGAGCAGTTGAAGATTGTACCCAGGTATTTGTATGTTTCCGTTCTTTTAATGGTCATATTATCTATTTGTATGTGGCCAGAGTTTTTAGCCATTCCGTCTCTTGAAATTACCATATATTCTGTCTTATCTTGGTTGATAACCAGCCCCATCTGTTGGGCTTTTTCCTTTAAGTGAGTCAATATTTCTAATGTCTTTTGTTCACTTTGCCCTATAATATCTATATCATCTGCATAACCAAGCAGCTTGGATGTTCCTCCAATATCACATTCCTCCTTTACCTTCCTTACAACTTTCTCTAGAGCCAGATTGAAGAGTAGCGGCGATAGTGCATCACCCTGTTTCAAGCCAGATGTTATTTGGAAGGGGTCTGATTTCCTGCCTTTATATGTTACTATATTATAAGTATCTTCCATGCATAGTTTGGTCATGTTAATTAACTTCCTTGGTATTCCAAATTCCTGCATAACATTCCATAGACTATTCCTATGGACACTATCATAAGCCTTTTTAAAATCCACAAAAATGTTATGGAGATCTCTTTTATATTCCCAATGTTTCTCGGCTATTTGTCGTAAGATAAATATCTGATCTATTGTTGATCTGTTTTGTCTAAAACCCGCCTGGTAGTCACCTAATATGTCTTCTGAATATGGTTTTAGTCTATTTAGTAATACTGCGGATAGTATCTTATAGCTTGTGGACAGTAGTGATATTCCTCTATAATTTCCACATTGGAACTTGTCTCCTTTCTTAAAGATAGGTATCAATAATGACTCTTTCCAGTCATGGGGTAATTCTTCTGTCCTCCAGATTTTTATTATTAGTTCGTATAGCTTTAGATGTAATGCATGGCCACCTGCCTTTATAAATTCAGCAGCAATTCCATCAGTCCCAGTTGCCTTATTGTTTTTAAGTCGTGTGATTACATATAGGATTTCTTCAAATGTAGGTTCTTCAATTTGTGGTTCGCATGTTAGAACCTCTTCCTGTGGGAAAATGTTACTTGGAGCTTCACAATTTAGTAATTCAATAAAATATTCTTTCCATGTGTTGCACATTTCTTCATTGGTATTTATCATATTCCCATTTTTGTCTTTTAAACCATATGTGTTTTGTTGGTGCCCTCGTTTCATTGACTTCAGTACTTTAAAAAACTTTCTGGATTCATTTTTCTGGTGATTAGTTTCCATATCTTTGATTATATTACTCATATATTCTCGCTTCTGCTGTCTGACTATTTTTGTAGCCTCTTTACATTCATTTCTATAATGCTCTTCCTTTTGGATGTTATTGATGTCATTTAACCATACATGTCTGGCATTCTTCTTCTTAGTGACTGCTTCTTCACATTTTTGATTGAACCATCTGTTCTTTCTATGCGTGGTTGACACACCGAGACATTCTTCTGCGGTAGATTGAAGTGTATTCTTGATGTTCAACCAAGTTTGGTCAACGCTTTCCTCCAAAGGGTTTTGAAAAGTTTCAAGTTTACATTTTATTTCATCTGTAAATTTCTCTTTGACTGTAATGTCTTGTAGTTTTTCTCTGTTATATGTTGGGTGTAATCTTTGTAATTTAGTATAGAAAGCTCTCTTAAGTTTTATTTTAAATTTTGCTCCAACGAGGAAATGGTCACTGTGGCACTCAGCTCCTCTATAACTTCTGACTTGCTGTATGTTTGATGCATTTCTGTTGTTAATTAAAATGTGATCTATTTGATTATAGGTTCTCTTGTCACATGATTTCCAAGTTTGTTTGTGTATATCCTTTCTTTGTAGTCTGGTACTGCTAATCTGCAGTCCTTTGGCTTCTGCCAGGTTGATGACTCTCCATCCATTATCATTTGAAGTTGTATGTAGGCTTTCCATACCGGCCACTTTTTTATTAGTTTGCTCTCTACCTATTTTTGCATTGAAGTCTCCCAGCACAATCAGGATGTCCTGTTTGGGGGTTTCTTCTATGACATCTTCCAGATCATTATAAAAGTCTTCTTTAATATCATCTTCTTTCTCTTCAGTAGGTGCATGTACATTAATCATCGTTATATTTTTCCATTTACCTTTTATTCGTAATTTACTAATCCTGTCATTAAAAGCTTTAAAGTTTAAAATGTTCCCCCATAACTCTTTTTGATGACAAATCCTGTTCCTAATTCATGTTTATTTTGGGTGTTTCCTCCATATATTATAATCATTCCATTTTGCTCTAAAGTACCCTCTCCTGGCCACCTTATTTCTTGAATTGCTGTGATATCCATTTGATATTCAACCAGCTCCCGGGTTAGTTCTTCGGCCGCTCCAGCTCGATATAGTGTCCGTACATTCCATGTTCCAAATCTCAAAAGTCCTTTAACGTTCCAAGGTCGTTGTCCAGATAAGTCAGTCCGATATCGAGGCTCATGTATTTGTTTCGTAACAAAGAAAGGTTTTTACAAAGGTGGGGATGTTAACCCCACGCTTCAACCCCCAACCTGGAGGACCAGGGTGTTTCTCTTTGTCTGTTCTCTACCCTTTGACCTGTCCGGCTTGGGAGGCCCTGCTGGTAGCTACGCTACCGCCGGCATAGCTCTCAGGGTCATTGAGAAACTCAAGCTCCCCCACCACGACAAGGTGGAAACACCATCTTATTGTATCAGTCATTATTTCAATATTTAAAACAAAAGTCCATCCAATCCGGCAAGATGATAAATATGTACATTAAACGCATGAGGCGTATTGGGCACACATTTTATAGACCAATCGGACTTCGATCACTACCACATAGACATCCTTCACTTCTCACATCGTTTCGCAGTGCCAATTAAATGCTAGATGGACCCGGGGACGTTAATGTTTTAAACATATCCCCGCCTTGGAGAGTTGGGAAGAAATCATGCACGAAAGCGATTCCGCCGCTCTATTTAATTTTAAACTCTAGTAAAACTCCTGACAACGAATGTTCTAACTATAGTTTCTTTAATTTTGTAATTTTTTATGCTGCTTCAGTCACAGCTTCCGCAATAAGAGATTATATTGTAAATATATGTGCAAGAACAGTCTAAAGTAAACGGCTATTGGAATTGGTACATACATAGCGTGACCTCAAACTGTGACACTGCGCTGGACCTGCTAAAGAAATGATCTCTTTCACCGAAACGTTGTACCAGTTACATTGTGTGTATATGCCAACTGAAATGACCTGGTTTTCCAATGTATGGTATTATAATAAAGTTATAAATTGATATAAACAGCTAAAGACATGATGGTATGGGCAAGCAAACACACACGAACTGTTAAGACATTAATCCCTTTGTACCAGACTAACCTCTGAATTGTTTG
>JACEFZ010024971.1:0-25335 GCA_014155875.1 Cepaea nemoralis | reverse complement strand
ATAAAAGAACCTGAAGAATTGCAAATCACAAGGATGTGATGAGATACCAGCTGAACTAATTAAAGCGGGAAGAGATGAAAGCATACAAATCTATCACGTATTATGTAAAAAGAATAAGGAAATATGGTATATGGTCAAAAGATTGGAAGAGAACTATCTTCATTCCAATACCAAAACAGAGCGACCTGAAATTATGCACCAACTATAGACCTGTGGTCACTTGATCAGTCATGCAAGTAAAATTCTACTAAAAATTCTAATGGGAAGACTTCGTAAGAAAATGGAAGAAGAGATTAACGTGGTTCAAGTTGGCTTTAGACAAGGAAGAGGAACAAGAGATCATATACTCGACGTGCGTTTAATAATAGAGAAGTGCAGAGAACTTAATGTGAACCTATTCTCATGTTTTGTTGATTATTCAAAGGCATTTGACTGTGAAATCAGAAACTTTGGGAAATCATAAGTAAAGGGGGCTTTCCATAACATCTAGTACAACTCATAAAAATGCTCTACCTATACCAACAAGCAGCAGTTAGAATAGATGGTGAGACATCAGATTGGTTTGACATCAAGCAAGAAGTCTGTCAGGGCTGTGTAATGCCCCCTTATTTGATTAATCTGTACGCTGAAAATAATTAATATAATGAGGAAAGTCAGAGATGATATAACCAGGGAGCAATATGATGCCCTAAATATCGGTGGTCATGAAATACCAGACATGTGCTATGCTGATGCTACAGTATTACTATCCATATCACAGAATGTTTTAGAACAATTAATAACATCAACCGAAAAGAATAGTGAAAATCACAGCTTATATCATAACATAACAAAAGCAAAGATAATGCATACCGATAAATAATATGGAGAAAGAAATATATTTTAATGAGGAAAAATTGGAGATGGTGTAAAATTGTGAATGTCCTGGGTCATTAATTACCAACAATGGCGACACTATGACAGAAATTAAGAGACGAATATCTATTGAGCTTTAAAGACTAAAACAACTGAATAAATTGTGGCGTGGGACAGATAGAACTACAAAAATCAGATTGTTAAGAGCATGCATCTTTCCCATTACAACATACGCCGGTGAGACGTGAACACTTACTAAACAAGCTGAACAGTGAATAAATGCCTTTGAATATAAATGTTATAGACGAGTTCTTATAATATCTTGTATACACAAAATATCAAATGCATCCATACTTCAAGAGCTGAATATTGAAGAAGATAATTGGTAACTTGAAATGTCGTGAAAGTTTGGCGAGAACAAAAATGGAGGGGTATATGTCCGGGAGGAGAAAAAGAGGAAGGCCAAAAGAGAAAGGATGGGTGCAGGATATGACAGATGATCTCAAGATAGATTCATCGGACTTGGGATATCTTGCTTATGACCGAGTTTTCCCGACGCTTGTTATGGTAGCGAAGTTCTGCAAGGGAATGAATGTATATTAATAACTATATATATATATATATATATATATATATCAGTTATCAGTTATCAGTTGGGGTATCTTCGTTGCACTCCGGACATGTCCATAGGTGCTCAGATCCTCCCCCCAGCATATGCATCAGCGTCCGGTGGCTAATAGTGCCAGTTCTGTGTTGGTTGACGAGGCGCTTTGTTTTCCCGATGTACCTCTCGCGTCTGGCTGTGCCGATTCTTACTCCCAGGTCTTTCATCCTGGAAAGCGATGTGGAATCACTGGCGTCAAAATCCTCTGTTCTCGCCATATCTTTAAGGGCGTTAATGACATCGGCACGATCCATGGGCTGGCCATCTACAGGGGGTGCAGAGCCAGCCAATTTATCAGCTCGTTCATTTCCCTCGACTCCCGCATGTCCCGGGACGAAGATGAAGGTGACTTTGCGGACAACAGACTTCCGCAGCGACTCAGTCCACTGTCTACGTACAGATCCAGCTTCGACCTTCTGAATCATGCTCATTGAATCACTTAGTACACACACGTTGGTATAATGCTGTGATTCCAGCCATATGAAAGCCTGTGTAACTGCCATCACCTCCATCGTCATGCTGCTCGTGGTCATAGAGTGGGCACCACTGGATTCTTGAACGGTTCGGCCCGCTGAACGGGCTGTAAATGCCCACGCACTTCTCTGCTGCTTTACAACAGATCCATCTGTATAGATGAGCACTTCGGGGCTATCTGAGTGATCATAGATGAGCGCGTTAACCTCTGCATTGACAGCGGCAGGGTTCTGCTCTCTGCACCGTCTGTCGAGTGTGATAATGCAGGAGAAGGTACACTTAAAAGCTGGAGGCACCGGCACCCATTCCTTGCCGGGGTTGATACTGGTAAGACTGCAGACCTGTCCGACGACATCTTCCGCCCGACCCATCCATGATTTGCCCCTCTTTAGCCTGTCACCCTTTTCTCTGAATACAGCGTCATGCAGAGGGTGCTGCTCATCTGCACTTATTTTTAAGTATGCACGAGCTCTCCAGATCTTGATCCTGTGTTCCATTGTCGGGAAGTCAAGGAGGTATCTCATTGCTACACAGCTGGTGTCTCTCGTGCAGCCCAAAATGATGCGCATGGCTTCGTTTTGTACCTTTTCAAGTCTTCCAATCTGTGTAGGGCTGACAGTGAGGATGGCCAGGGCATACTCGATGCGTGAAAGCACAAGTCCTTGGAACAGAAGTAATAGCAGTCTTTGCTCGATATTGGCAGTCGCCATGACTCTCATTGCTGCCAAACCTTTTCGAGCCTTCGTTATGACATAGTCGACATGATCTTTGAAGGACAGGCTACGATCAAGCCTCACGCCAAGATATGTCATTGACTGGGTTCTACTCAGAATGCTCCCATCCATTCTAACTGCCGGCAGGTCTGTTTTCACAATATGGTTGTTTAGTGAGAACCATGTAACCGTTGCCTTTGCAGGGTTGACAAGGGCATCGGCATCAGCACACCATGAGGAAATTCGATCTAGTTCGCCCTGCATATAGTTGGCAACCGCCTGTCTATCTCGACCCTGTCGATACACGAGGATGTCGTCAACGAATGATAGAGTCCTACCCCTCCCATCCAACTGTTGTTCAGTGATCGGCACCGTATACACGTTGAATAGTACTGGTGACAGTGGTGAACCCTGTGGCAATCCTGGACATATCGTTATCGGCTCAGAAGACCAACTCCCGCATCTTAGCACCACCTTCCTTTGGAGTAGAACTGCAGCTATCCATCGTACAAGGTGAGGGTGCACTTTCAGTCTGAGGAGGGTTTGCATCAAGTGCTCGAAAGATACTCTGTATATATATATATAAGATACTCTGTATATATATATATATATATATATATATATATATATATATATATATATATATATATATATATATATATATATATATATTGATTGATTGATGATTGATTGATTGATCTAGGAACCGACTTCACAGCATTCGGGGCATTCCCATAGATGCTCCGTCCCCATCCTCAGCAGCCAGCGGAGAGTTCCAGCCAGATCCCCTCGTCACTCCTTGCTGCCTCATTCTTGCCAAACCATAATGACCCATTTGCTCCTCTGAGGTGTACAGAGCACGCAATTCTATGCAGCCGGTTTGGGAGAACTGTAAAACTATGGGATAAGTTCATCAATGTTGGTGGAAATTATGTTGAGAAATAAAGGGACAATGTATGTATACAAATAAACTGGTTTCAAGTTGTTATCATATTTAGTTATTTTTCTACAGCCATTTGTGACTTACTTATTAACTTACCCTCGTATATAAAGTCATTTCAAGTTTCTATCATAAAGACAAACCAGAGATTCTGTCGCTATCATATGTAAGTTATATGTTACATCTTGAATCCATGTACATTGTGGCCTTCTTCATCTAGCCTACCTGGTAGATTTTCCTCTGTAATTATCTTTTCCAAACTTTCATGTCCTGTTACACATCTAAAATATTTCAGTTTAATTACGCACAATAATAGAACAAGGCACTGAAATTAATATATTGGATTTTTGGACAATGAAAAGGCTTAAATGATAGCATTGATAAGGAATGTGTAAGAAAATTGATAAAGCACTATGAGATACCGCAGAAGACTATTAACTTAATAACAGTAACATATAGAAACATGCAATGCTTCATGAGGGAAAAATAAGATATTTTTGAAATAAGAAGAAGAGTGTGGGATGCCTTTCATTTTCTTTATTATTCCTACAGACGGAATTATAAAGACCAGAAATGGAATTCAAAGGACGTTGACAGAGCAGCTTGATTATTTAGATTTCACAGATGACACTTCCCTCCTGTCTCACACACAAAATCAGATGCAAGGCAAATTAAACACACTTTTTGTAAGGTGACAATTAGTTCTAAACATTCACAGAAGAAAGACAACAATAATACAAATTAATCAATCAAATGATAGCCTTACCTCCCTTGATGAAACCTCTCTTCAAGAGGTTGAATCATACACATATTTAGGTAGCAAAGATGAGGTAAAACAGATACAGCAATATTAAAACGAGAGTATGATAGGTTTTTGTATGGATGTGAAGCATGGACAATGAGCAGTCAAGCTGAGAAACATCTGATGGCTGTGGAAATGTGGTTTCTGAGGAGAATGCAAAGAATACCATGGACAGACAGAAAAACAAATAATCAAGTCCTACAAGAAACAAATGAAAATCTTTAATTAATTAGATAAATTAGACATTGACAGTCAAAATGTTTTGTTATGAGAAGAAAAAAATTAGAGAACTTGGTGACAACTGGCAAGATCGAAGGGAAGAGAACCAGGGGGAGATAGAGAAGTAAATACCTGGATGGCTTGACCATGTGGCATGGTCGAGACAAGAACACTGAGCTGATCCACGACTCTGGTGATTGAGATAGCGAATCATGACCGCCCACGCATACTAGCATGGTATATGATGAATGGATGTATGATAGGCTAGAGGAACTTTCATAGCATTAGGAGAAAAACTAAAACAATTACTAATAGACTACAAACATTCATTAACTGGTTCCTGAACAGAACAGAATAGTTAAACTGAACTACTTCAGTTATTGTCAATGAATAAGTATATTCTTGTGTGTGTTTTTTATGTTATTCAAAATTCTTCACATCTTAAGATGATCTATTCCTCTGGACATTGAGTTGGAGTCTGTTAACAGTGAAATACCTAAATACCCGGTGTCATATATTTTTGAAGGGAGTGGGAGATCACTGTGGTGCATGCCCCATCTCTAACAAAAGAAGTAGAGCCCCATCCTCTTCTATCTTCAATAACCCCAGAATATGAACCTTGAGTTATCTGCAGGCCTCGTTCTATTAAGTATGTCTAGGAGATATAGATTATGGCCCTGGTGAGAATGGTAATTACTAACTGGGAATCTGCCCCTTCTCCAAGGATTCTGTAGCTCTGGATCCCCCTCTTAGTTTATCAAATCTGAGGAAAGTCTGGAGAATTTTCTCAGCCTGATTTAGATGAAGAAAACATGGATATTGAGCAGTTGATAGATCTAGAGTCTTCTCTCCCCCAGTTTAGTAAGTCATTATGAGTTAATTTATTTTTAAACAATCAAACACATAATCAATCACATTAGATTCTGACAACATGATGTACAAAGAAGTTGCTGACTCACAGATAGGTTTGAACTGATAAATTAACAGAAGGTCAATTCATGTTAATCATTTATTGACTGGGCCCGAGCCTTCTGGTCAGTACATACATCTCTATTGTGATTTACACAAAATATTAGAAAAGTTGCACATTGGACCATTGTCCCAGACAATCAATCAAGCATCAATATATAAGATGTCGACAAGTGTGAAACATAGTAAACATTTTGATGTTGCACATATTAAGTGTGATGGTGATGAATCAACAAGTAACTATCAGTTTCCTGAAATTGGGTGTGGTGTGTACCAAGGAAAATGTAACCTGGTGACTGGAAGATTAGGTAAGCCAGGGTCCATTGACTGATGGATCCACTTCAGGTCTGCCCGTATAGCTCCACTGAAGGCCTCCCCATACTTTGCTCACGGCCAAGTCATCTTCCATCTCACTTGTGGTTCATCTCTTTCTCTCGGCCTCCCTCTTTCAGGTCTGATTTAGGTGGTTAGTTTGCTGATGTGTTGGGTGGTTGTTGGTATGTAGCCACCAAGAATCACTGATGAATATTCACATAAATATATACATTCCTACCAATACAATATTCTAGAAGTAGGTCGGAAGAAATCTAAATTCCTGAAGTAGGAACTAGTTCCCCTCCCCTCCTTTTTTCTCTAATCTAGTGTTGGGTTAATTTGGGGTGGTCAGAGTTTATCACACTGTGTACGCCTTGTATCAACTGGTTCCTGCTGTATGTAAGTTCTCATTTGACCTGAGGTCCGTGAACGTGTATAGTAAGACAGTGACAAGAGTGAGAATATGTCAAGATGCATGTAAATAAATGACATACATTTATAACATTTCTTCCACTCAGTGGTGGTTATCGCGTGTATAAATAATTCTGTGTTTTCCCAATTAACTTCTTCTTCTTCTTCTTCTTGTGTCTAATAACTCTCTCCCATTATCTGTTGTTGTTGTGATGTTGAGTGTTGGGTTGTGTGGTGTTGAGTGGTGTTGGGTTTTAAGTTATGTTGAGTAATGAGTTAAGTCCACTTCGTGTGATGGGGTTCCGCGAAGCACAACTTTCTCATGTAAAGCAATTCATGTGTGCCCTTATCTAATTAAATTTGACATAAATATAAATATTTATTCCGTCAAACCCTATTGACTCAATAGATGAAGGAGAAAGGAAAGATTGATTTCTCTTTCAGCTTTCTAGATTGTAAATAGGCATAGATAAGTCTGTTTTAGAACAAGGCACTTGTTCTAGTACACGAACTGTCATTTCAGCTGTAGATAGTGATAGCATCTTTAACAATGTTTCTGGTGAAATGCACAAGATGGCTTTAGAATCATCACTTCTCACAGTTGTTTAGAATAGAATGTAGTAGTATAATGCACTTCTTAAAGTTAATAATTATCTCTAAGAATATCAGAGATTGCAGTTTCATCGAAGAGAGGATTGGAGAGTCATTTTGCCCGGGAACGGCTCTGCGTCGTTAGAATCTACAGTCGAGCATTTTTACATTTCAGAGGTTTTAATTAATAATAATACATTTCAATTGACATTACAAACACGGGTTACCATTACTTGATACCTGATACATCGGGTTCTTAGTCTAATCTCGGGACTAACAAGCTTACCTGGGATCCAGACATTCTGCCTCCTCTATTTGAAAATTTGGTCACACAATTTCTGACGTCTATTCGCCAGGCATGTTTTCGCAAGAGTGCGCTGCTTATCATAATCTATACCGGCGTTGGCGCGAAAGCAGTGTCACGTGTCTGTTTCGTCCAATGGTCTTCCGAGCTTCGTCTGATGAAATCTTTCTAAGAATCCACGTCATCTGTCACCCATGCAGTTCCAGTTTCGATGTTAAGTTTTAAGTCCTAGTCTCCGTTTGCGGTTGTGAAGTCAATTTCTTTTAATGTTGTTTCCTCTTTTTGCGGCAGGTGTTGGTAAATGAATAATGGTGGTTAGCGTTATGCTACATGGCCCCACTCCAGATTGTTCTATGGTATGGAACTATGTTTCCAACATTTTCAGTTATCAAGCTGTTCCCATTTTTCCTCCCTTGTGTTCTCTTCTGCATCTGATTGACCTGGTTCATCAGGCACGGGGTGTCGACTCAGGAAGTCCGCTCCCACATTCATTTTCCCAGGAACATACTCAACCTGGAACGAGTAAGGTTGAAGAAGCAGCGACCACCTCATAAGTCGGGCATTCAGAGTCTTAGATGCTGCGAGAAACATGAGTGGTTGATGGTCACATTGCACTGTGAAGTGTTTGCCATATAGGTATGCTTGAAATTTCTGTACACTCCATACGAGCGCAAGACATTCTCTCTCGATAGTACTGTAATTTCTCTCTGCTGCATTCAATTTCCTGCTAGCATAGGCTACAGGGAATAGCTCTGATGGTACATCTCCCTTTCTCTGCAACAGCGTTGCCCCAATTCCTATGTTACTGGCATCGGTGCGCAGCACAAATGGTTGGTCGAGGTCTGGTAGATGTAAGACTGGATGAGCAGTTAATGCCTGCTTTAATGCTGTGAAAGCTCTCTCACAGTCAGCTGACCAAGTGACTTTCTCTGGTTTCCCCTTTTTGGTAAGATCCGTTAAAGGTGCTGACAGAGTATTGGCAGCGACCACCACCCTTGCAGCATATTGGTGGAGAAAGGCAGAACCAGGCAGCACAAGCTAAAGGTAAAGACGTTCCAGTATGACAGTACAGGGCAAGATGTGGTGAGCAAAATAAGACGTGACAAGCGCAGAACGTTTCAGGGCAGGAGAAAAAGCTGGGAGCAGCCACCGTGGTGGAGTTTCGAGGTGGAGAAGGCTTGGGTGGATAAGCGTAGTGCTGTAAGGAGATGGCAAAATGCCAAGAAGAACAGAGCTGGTCATCCTAGTCCCTGCTTGCACTTAGAAAGAGAGATGCACACAAAAGTAAGCTATTTCAAAAAACTGGTCAAGGTGGTTAAAAGCGAAAAATGGGCAGAGGTGTGTCAAAGAGTAAGCACAGACAAGTCACTGAAATTGTTCTGGCGACTACATAAAAGCATGAGTGGGGTAGTCAAGAATAAGAGCATTTCTGACTTCCAAGGTGCTGACCTCATCTGGCAGAGGACTGATGAGGACAAGGGCAAAGCCCTCTTTGAACGCTACCTTGAGCAGAGCAACCAGACAGACATGGGAGGCCGGAATCTGGCCAAGGAGGTCACCTCAGACAGATGCAAGGCCCAGAACACTTCGGATGAAGACACAGTGACAGTGAAAGAAATCAAGGCTGTGCTTCGACGATCAAAAAACAGTGCTCCAGGTCCTGATGGCATAAGATACGACGACATAAATAGGTGTACCGACAATGAGCTAGAGAAACTAGCAGACATGTACAACAACAGTATAGGGAGTGCTAGCATCAAGGAGGAATGGTTACATAGCTATCTGATTCCCTTGCCGAAGCCTGACAAAGACCACAAAAAAATTCAGGGATATCGAATTATAACCATGCAGAATACAGTAGGCAAGCTGCTGGAGAAGGTAATTGCCAGGAAAATATCAAGCCAACTAGAGAGGCAAGGTGTTTTCCCACCTACCCTGGGTGGGTACCGTCCAAAAAGAGAAACCTGGACCAATGCAGCAGTCTTTGCCCATGATGTCTATGAAGGTTTCCACTCAGGCACTGAAACTGTTGCTGCAGCGATTGATCTTGAGGACGCATACAACAGAGTACCACTGGATTTTTTAATGTTTCAGCTTCTTGAACTAAACGTAAGTCCATTCCTCCTTAGTTGGATCGCTGCAGCCCTCTTCCAACGGAAAGTAGTTTTTAGATGTGGCAGTTGGACTTCGGAACCAACAACAATATATCCTGGCCTACCACAGGGATCACCATTATCTCCGGTACTGTTCAACGCCTACACAGTGAGAATCACCAGTGAGCAGATCACTGGACCTGGCAGGACATTGTCATATGCCGATGATGTTTTAGTGTATCGTCAGGGTAAGGATAGAGAGGAGGTTGCTGTGGAACTACAAACCGAACTCAATCGCATAAGTACTTGGTGTGATGAAGCTGGGGCAATGGTCAACCCAACAAAGGCAACAGTGACTTGGTTCTCGTTGAATAATCATATTGTCAACAATCCAACACCAACTGTAATGCTGTGTTCAGAGACGGTGGAAAGAACGCAGGCAATGAATTACCTGGGGATACGGTTTGATCGAAGCCTTGCTTATAATGTGCACATAGACCAGGTGATAACAAAGGCCAAGCGGGGCTTGGCAGCGATGCGGGTGATGGCGGCAGCAAACTGTGAGCAGCGCCATCTATGTCTTCTGTACGAGGGGCTGGTCATGTCTGTTTTGGAGTATGCAATGGCAATCCTGACTCTCAGCCATAAGCAGATAGAAAGGATGGAAAGGATACAGAATGAAGCTATGCGCATTATTCTTGGATGTACAAGAGATACAGCATGCAGGGCGATGCGCTACCTTCTTGATTTTCCAACCATTGAAGAGAGAATGCAAGTTTGCAGGGCACGCGCCTACCTCAGAATTAACGCAAACACACAGCATCCACTGCATAGTGAAATTAGGAAGGTGAAGGGCAGCAGGTTAAAAAGAGGACGGTCGTGGATGGGTCAAGCCGAAGACATTCTTCAACAGGTGTGTTCACTTGAGGACTTAGAACCTGGCGAGGAGTGGGTGCAAGTGCCAACAGACTTCTGCACATCCTTTTCAGTTTGCATCCAACTAGATAGAAAATGCAGACAAGAAAATCCGGCTGCTGTGGAGGCTGAAGTACAAGCGTTGATTTTCGAGAATTCGCTAGACAGTGACGCGGTCATCTACACAGATGGGTCGGTCGTCCGACATGTGAGAAGCTCATGGGCCTTTACAGCTCGGGCCGGAGGGAGAATTGTGAAGGAGGACTCTGGTGCTTTCACTGAAACCACAAGTAGCCTGACCATGGAAGTCATGGCAGTAAGTAAAGCAATAACATGGCTCGAGACACAGACATTCACTAGGGCTTGTTTCCTTAGCGACTCAATGAACATGATCAAGAGGATAGAGGAGGGGTCGATCCGAAGAGAATGGTTGCTGCCTCTGGAGCGGTCTCGGCTGGCAAAGATTAGTTTCATCTTCGTGCCAGGTCATGCGGGAGTACAAGGAAATGAGCGGGCTGACAAGCTCGCAGGTGAGGCTACTGTGGAGGGCGGACGCGCCATGGACCAGGCTGACATTCTGAATGCTCTGTGAGAAGTGAGACTTTTGCAAGAACCAAGTGATGACTGTGAATCTACAACAATGGCCAGACTGCGAGAGCAGCAAATTAAAAGAGGGGTGGCCAAACAAGAACACTACGCAGGAAGCCAAAGAAGATTGATAAACCAACACAGAACTGGCGTCGTTAGCCGCTACACGCTGCGGGATTTGCTGAGGAGGGGATCCGAGCACTTATGGACTGAATGGTCCGATGTGCAACGAGGATGATCTGTCGACTAACTAACTAACTAACAGAGTATTGAAGTCCTTGATGTATTTTTGATAGAATCCACATAAGGATACAAATGATCTTACATCCTTCTTTGTTTTTGGACGAGGTGCTCTCTGGAGTTTGTCCACATTTCCCTCTTGTGGAGTTATCAGTCCATGAGATATCTTATGACCTAGAAAGTCCAATTCTTGGAATCCTATCTGACACTTCTTTGGTCTAGCCGTCAATCCAGTTTCTCTGAGGCGCCTGAACAAAAGATGCAGGGTTTCTACATGCTCTTCAAATGTTTCAGTTGCGATCAGGATGTCATCCATGAAGTGACTGATGTCTGGATGCTGTAGTGGGTCAAGTAATTTTCTCATCATACGTGTAAAGACGCTGGGAGCATTACTTAATCCGAATGGAAGAACGTTGAACTCATAGTGTCCTCCAGGCGTGCTGAAAGCTAACCATGGTCTAACTTCCGGTTTTACAGGAATCTGGTAATATCCCTTACTGAGATCAATCCTAGTAAAGTACTTAGCTCGGTTGAGTGCTGTGAAGAGTTTATTCTGATCAGGCAGAGGTTCTGCTTGGAATTCAGTTATAGCATTGAGCTGTCGATAATCGATGCACAATCTATGTTCTCCACTTGGCTTTCTCAATAAGACGACGCTAGCACTGTAAGGTGAATGATTCAGATGGTGAGATTATTCCTGCGGTGAGCAGCTGTTGTATTTCTTCCTCTAAAGTCTTTTGCTTTGCATAAGGAACTGGGTAAGTCTTGACTCGCACGGGCACTGTGTCATTCAACTTCATGTCAAATTCCTCCAAATCAGTTCTTCCTGGCTTATCAGTAAGTACTTCTGCATATTTTGCCATAAGTTCCCTAATCTGCTTTTGCTGATCCTTTGTTAAGTTGGGATTAATTTCCACATCCTTAAAGGTCTCTTTGGCTTGCAGTTGGCACTCGACTCCCATTGTTGATCCTTCTTCGACTTCAGTAGCCACACTCATGGCCATCAGATGTGCAAGTTCGGTGGTTGAGGGTCTTTCATGATATTTCTTCAAGAGGTTTATGTGAAATACTTTCATCTTACCTTTGACTGAAATTCTGTAGTTGGTACGTGAGATCTTCTCCGTCACTACATAAGGTCCTCTCCATCCTATTTGCAGCTTATTCTGACTGGTTGGAAGCAGCAACATCACCTTCTCTCCTACCTCTAACTCTCTATCCTTTGCCTTGCGGTTGAAGTTACAAGCAATTCTTCGTCTGGCTTGACGTAGATTGACATTCGCTTGTTTCCAACTGTGTTGTAAACGATTTTTCAACTCGGCAACATATGTAGATGCAATCACGACTGTATCATCTGTAGTATTATCAGTCCACGTTCGAAGTAACGCCTCCAGTGGTCCCTTGATTGGTCGTCCAAACAACAGTGTGGCTGGAGCAAAACCTGTTGAGTGATGGGGTACCTCCCTGTAAGCGAATAAAGCTGCGGGTAAATACAAGTCCCAATCCTCTGTCTTCTCCTGGGCAATTTTGCGCAGGATACTAATCAATGTCCCGTTCCACCTTTCCACAAGTCCATTTGACTGAGGGTGATATGGTGAACTGAAGATATGGCGTGCATGAAAAAGTCTGAAGGTCTCTTCCATGAGCTTACCACGAAACTGTGAACCGTTGTCCGTCAAGATCCTTTGTGGGAATCCTAGACGTGTGAATATTCCTAATAATGCATCAGCGACGTGTTTGGAGTCACAGCTGGGCATAGGAACTGCTTCGGCCCACATGGTTGTTGTGTCCACAAACGTTAATATGAATCGGTTTCGCCTCTTCGTTGCTGAGAGAGGTCCGATTAAGTCTACAGCCACTTTCTCAAATGGAATTCCAGTGATTGGCGATTCACCCAACATTGCCGGTGGTGTCCATTGCTTTGGTGATACTTTCTGACACTGTGGGCATGATTTTACAAACCGTTGTATGTCTGAATTCATCCCTGGCCAAAAGTAGTGAATGGTAATCCGCTGTGTAGTAGCGTTGATACCCATGTGCCCAATGAATGGTAGACTATGACCCATCTCTAAGATCTGAGTCCTGTATTGAGTTGGTACAACAAGTTGATTAAACTCTTGTCCAGCTCGTCCTGCTTTTCTGTAAAGAAGTGCTGACTTCATGAACAGATCACCTTTACGTAGAGGTAAATGTGATTTTGGCAGTTTTCTGAAGCAGGGTTCCAAGGTGCTGTCGGCTTCTTGTACCCTCTTCAGTTCCTCCGTTCGAGGGATTGGCATAGTTGTTTCTGGAGTTTTTGTTGCCTGGGATCGAGTGGTCATGGTCGCCATCGCCACAGGTTGAACAGGTTCTCCTAGAACGATAAATCTACAGCCGAGGATTACAGGATATATCGGATCGTCCAAGACTGCTGCCTTGATTGTCCCAGTGACATACCGCGAGGCTATGTTCACTTTTGCCACTGGAAGAGACATATTTGTTGAACTCTTCAGTGGTCCCTGTAATTCCACTATTTCCTCTGTCACCTGTTCAGGGTGAACTAAGGATGATGAAACAACACAGTCATACGATAATCCAGTATCATATAAACAGGTCGTTTTGAATCCATTTAGCAAGATGGATTCTACAACCGGAATACGAGATGCTGTGTCTTGATGAGGTGTCTGTTTGGACGTTTCACCAGTGCTCACTTTTTTCTCTTTTCGGTTGGCCAAACATGCCGCTGTGTGTGGAGGTGGCTTTTTCCTGCAATTCTGAAATGTGTGACCTCTAATTTTGCAATGGGTACAGAATGGTTTGTCCTCCTTCGGCGCTGTTTGAACTGAGTTTTGAGTGTTTTTCTGGGATTTCCCCTTTTTCCCGGTGGCTACAGTGTTTTCACCCTCTTTTGGCTGTCGAGTTTTGTTTTGAGAGGGGGTGTTGTTCGAACGTCCCTTTCCTCCCATCTCCTTCTGAGATTTCTCAAATCTCTCTGCCAGGATGATTATAGTTTCCAGGCGGTCAGCCCCGTTTTGGGTTAAGAATGCCTTCATTTCGTTCTGCATTTCCCCCTTGATCTGATCAATGATGATCATTTCACGGAGTCCTTCAAAACTTTCCTCAAATCCTCCCAAGCAAGTCCATCTTTGTATGTATGACTTCAGTCTTTCGACTAGTTGCGCGTAACTCTCACCCGGTTCCTTCCTTGCGGCTTTGAACCTGAGTTTATAAGATTCGGCGTCCACTTCAAAGTGGCTCAAGAGTGCCGTCTTAAGTGTGGTGTAGTTCTGTTGTTCCTCTCTAGTGAGTCTTGAGAACACATCATACGCCGTGGATCTTAAGGCCTGCGCTAACTTCGTCGCCCATCTACTTTCTTCAAGCCCATAGCTGACAGCCATTGCCTCGAAGCGTGATAAAAATCCTTCGATGTGGTCAGTCTGTTCATTAAAGGGTTCCAGAGGAAATGACATAGCTCCTGAATTAAGGTGAGAGACGTGAGGAGGTGGTTCTGTCACTGGCGATCCTGATGAGGTTGAGGGTGTAGGACCACTCCCTTTCTCTATTCTCCGGATCTCCACTTCAGTCTCCATTCTCCTCAACTCCAGTTGGTGTTGACGCTCTCTCTCCTTATCTTCCATTTCAGCCTGTAGTCGTTTCTCTTTCTCCTCCAATTCTGCCTGAAATCGTTTCTCTTTCTCCTCTAATTCTGCCTGAAGTCGTTTTTCCCTCTCAGCCAATTCAGCCTGAAGCTGTTTTTCCCTCTCAGCCAATTCAGCCTGAAGCTGTTTTTCTTTGAGAGCCAATTCCGCTTGCAGTCTTTCTCTTTTGTCGAATGCATCTGAAACATAGTTAGCTAGCTCAAGGCCATCTAACCCGCATTCCCTACCTGTTTCTGTTATTTGGGCTCTAAACTTTGCAGTTTCTGCCATGTCTATAATTTATTGCTTTGTTCTGTCTAAAAATATAATTGCAGTTAGTCTGATCCGCGTAAGTTTGTCAGTCCCTGATCTGCAAATATACAACAGAGCATGTGCAATATTAAAAACACCCTATGTTATGTCTGTCTGTCAATGCTGGAAAAGCCAAAGACAGCAGGCACTGAAGTAACCAGAATTAATTCCTAGTAAAGAAAAGAATCTGAAATTAGACAGAGTTTTCCCAACGGATAAGATTTTCCGGTGGTTGATGAAATGCTGTTAAGTTCAGACTCCACAGGAAAAGAACACCTTCTCTGGAAGAGAAGTAGTGTTGGTAGAGTAGATACACATTATATATTTCACCTGGAGCACCTCTCTCTCTGATGTATAAGCCTATTTGAACATGGCCCCCTTCTCCAGGAGGAATGATCAGTCACTTACTCTTATTTATCTGTAAATGTCCTTCATATCATGTGGCTGTCAATCAATATAAGAAAATGACAATGTTCAAAATCTAAAGATGTTGTGATTGTTTTACGGAACTTTTTAATTACACAATGTATTATTTAATTGTTTAATTTATTTATGGGAACCATCCCGGACGAGCCCCCTATATGTCATATATTTTTGAAGGGAGTGGGAGATCACTGTGGTGCATGCCCCATCTCTAACAAAAGAAGTAGAGCCCCATCCTCTTCTATCTTCAATAACCCCAGAATATGAACCTTGAGTTATCTGCAGGCCTCGTTCTATTAAGTATGTCTAGGAGATATAGATTATGGCCCTGGTGAGAATGGTAATTACTAACTGGGAATCTGCCCCTTCTCCAAGGATTCTGTAGCTCTGGAGCCCCCTCTTAGTTTATCAAATCTGAGGAAAGTCTGGAGAATTTTCTCAGCCTGATTTAGATGAAGAAAACATGGATATTGAGCAGTTGATAGATCTAGAGTCTTCTCTCCCCCAGTTTAGTAAGTCATTATGAGTTAATTTATTTTTAAACAATCAAACACATAATCAATCACATTAGATTCTGACAACATGATGTACAAAGAAGTTGCTGACTCACAGATAGGTTTGAACTGATAAATTAACAGAAGGTTCAATTCATGTTAATCATTTATTGACTGGGCCCGAGCCTTCTGGTCAGTATATACATCTCTATTGTGATTTACACAAAATATTAGAAAAGTTGCACATTGGACCATTGTCCCAGACAATCAATCAAGCATCAATATATGAGATGTCGACAAGTGTGAAACATAGTAAACATTTTGATGTTGCACATATTAAGTGTGATGGTGATGAATCAACAAGTAACTATCCAGTTTCCTGAAATTGGGTGTGGTGTGTACCAAGGAAAATGTAACCTGGTGACTGGAAGATTAGGTAAGCCAGGGTCCATTGACTGATGGATCCACTTCAGGTCTGCCCGTATAGCTCCTCTGAAGGCCTCCCCATACTTTGCTCACGGCCAAGTCATCTTCCATCTCACTTGTGGTTCATCTCTTTCTCTCGGCCTCCCTCTTTCAGGTCTGATTTAGGTGGTTAGTTTGCTGATGTGTTGGGTGGTTGTTGGTATGTAGCCACCAAGAATCACTGATGAATATTCACATAAATATATACATTCCTACCAATACAATATTCTAGAAGTAGGTCGGAAGAAATCTAAATTCCTGAAGTAGGAACTAGTTCCCCTCCCCTCCTTTTTTCTCTAATCTAGTGTTGGGTTAATTTGGGGTGGTCAGAGTTTATCACACTGTGTACGCCTTGTATCAACTGGTTCCTGCTGTATGTAAGTTCTCATTTGACCTGGGGTCCGTGAACGTGTATAGTAAGACAGTGACAAGAGTGAGAATATGTCAAGATGCATGTAAATAAATGACATACATTTATAACATTTCTTCCACTCAGTGGTGGTTATCGCGTGTATAAATAATTCTGTGTTTTCCCAATTAACTTCTTCTTCTTCTTCTTGTGTCTAATAACTCTCTCCCATTATCTGTTGTTGTTGTGATGTTGAGTGTTGGGTTGTGTGGTGTTGAGTGGTGTTGGGTTTTAAGTTATGTTGAGTAATGAGTTAAGTCCACTTCGTGTGATGGGGTTCCGCGAAGCACAACTTTCTCATGTAAAGCAATTCATGTGTGCCCTTATCTAATTAAATTTGACATAAATATAAATATTTATTCCGTCAAACCCTATTGATTCAATAGATGAAGGAGAAAGGAAAGATTGATTTCTCTTTCAGCTTTCTAGATTGTAAATAGGCATAGATAAGTCTGTTTTAGAACAAGGCACTTGTTCTAGTACACGAACTGTCATTTCAGCTGTAGATAGTGATAAGCATCTTTAACAATGTTTCTGGTGAAATGCACAAGATGGCTTTAGAATCATCACTTCTCACAGTTGTTTAGAATAGAATGTAGTAGTATAATGCACTTCTTAAAGTTAATAATTATCTCTAAGAATATCAGAGATTGCAGTTTCATCGAAGAGAGGAATTGGAGAGTCATTTTGCCCGGGAACGGCTCTGCGTCGTTAGAATCTACAGTCGAGCATTTTTACATTTCAGAGGTTTTAATTAATAATAATACATTTCAATTGACATTACAAACACGGGTTACCATTACTTGATACCTGATACATCGGGTTCTTAGTCTAATCTCGGGACTAACAAGCTTACCTGGGATCCAGACATTCTGCCTCCTCTATTTGAAAATTTGGTCACACAATTTCTGACGTCTATTCGCCAGGCATGTTTTCGCAAGAGTGCGCTGCTTATCATAATCTATACCGGCGTTGGCGCGAAAGCCGTGTCACGTGTCTGTTTCGTCCAATGGTCTTCCGAGCTTCGTCTGATGAAATCTTTCTAAGAATCCACGTCATCTGTCACCCATGCAGTTCCAGTTTCGATGTTAAGTTTTAAGTCCTAGTCTCCGTTTGCGGTTGTGAAGTCAATTTCTTTTAATGTTGTTTCCTCTTTTTGCGGCAGGTGTTGGTAAATGAATAATGGTGGTTAGCATTATGCTACACCCGGGAAGGTTAACCCAGTCAACAAATGCCAGCAGAAGTCTGATGTGTCAGCTAAAAGGTGCAAGTATCGCAGCTCTGCTGTAAACTGGCATAATGCAAATGTGTCTAAAACAACATTCCGGAAGAACGCTGAAGAAGAAGAAGAAGAAGAAGAAGAAGAAGAAGAAGAAGAAGAAATTCCTAAATACTAAGGAGGATACATATACTAGGCTTAATCCCACCAGTTCTGTATGTCTTATGCTTAATTATCACCTGCCTACTGTCTCCTTATACTTTCCAGTGATGCTGCAGCACCCATTGTTCCTCCTGCTGGTTTCTGAATTTGTAGAGTGAAAGGAGAACTTTGCAACAGTCTCCATAGTGATGATATTTTGGTACTAGGTTGAATGAAAAGTGCCTAAACCAACCTCACTCCAAACCTTTTCAGGACAGACAATCTAATGCCGATGCATTAGACTTAAAATAATTAAAACTCAGTCTTCTAGTGGATTCACAAACAACAACAACAACAACAGCAACAACAACAACAGACAAGATGGCTATACTATCTGCACAGAATTTGATGATTATAGTTTATTCTGTTTCTTTTAAACCAATACATCTTTTTTGTTCTGTGACAAAATCCTTTATGATTATCTTTGAGGTGGTAATGTAAACATTATTTTATGTTTGTTTATGTAACCTGCTAATTTCTTTTTTCATATAAAACAGTATAGCGTTTTAAACATGTTAAGATTTTCACACTGAAAATGAAATCAACATGAAAAAATAAACACATGAAAAGGAGCTTGTTAAATCTGACACTCTTTAATAATTAATCTGAAATAAATGTAACAGTTTCAGCTATTTTTGTCTCTTTCTTAAGTTTATAAGCTATATATATCATTCTGATCACTCATTTACAAATGAAACAGCAATCAATAATCAACAATTTAAGAAAATTATTATGTGATCATAAATGATAATTGTAGATTATAGGTCTAACTGGCATCTCAAAAATGAAATATACATATGCAAAAACAAAAGCAAATCTAACTGTAAAACAAAATTGCATGCAGACCAATAATAGGTTAGATAAACAACTTTACAGACTAAACAAAACATCACTTTTATTCAAAGCAGTGTATTCTCTTAATGAATTTAAACAAATAAGTCACAAACATGTTGCAAGATTTATTGCCTAGCATGTTTCGCTGCATCTCGTCAGGTGCATACTGCAGAATTATATATCATAGGAATTGAATAAAGTGAATTTCAGCCTGTTTTATGCAAACAGAAAGAGTTCGTGGTAAATTTGAAATTACTGTAGGGATAACAGATGTTCCATATTCGAACAACACGTGTTTTGATTGTTTCAGCTTAAGTATTATTAATTATTTATTTTATATGATATATAACTCTGCAGTATGCACTTGACGAAATGCACCAAAATATGCCAGGCCATAAATCATGCAACATATTGTTTGTGGCTTCTCTGTTTAAAATCGTATTCATTGATAACAATAGTCAATCTTATATATTTTCACACAAACAGTTGTGTGTTATAATTTGCTTTGCAGAAAATATACTAAACGTAAATGAGGAAAAGTCATGAAGCAGAAAAAAGTGAAATGATTTTCATAAGGCCTTTGGACGGCAAGTTTGCTGGCATAGATATATTTAACTGCTGTTTGTTTTCATTCAGCACATTTATCATTCAATTTGATAACTACGTGATAGTAATCCCATACTGTGGAGCACCTCGCAGTATTTTGTTGCTTAACATTCTTTAACATCATCATAACATCTTAGAAGCTGCCGTTTCTTCCCAGATGGTATTCACAAAATAAGGCATTATAAACAATAATAACATATATCTAATGCAATGTCCAAAGTGGGTACCTGAAATTGTTCTGGGAAGTAAAGGTGCGATACTTTTTCACTCATCCAGTGCTGATTGGTCTATACAAATACTAGGATGTGATAGAACAGTGGTTAGCATCCTTGCCTGCTAGCCCAGTGGCCGTGTGTTTAAATCCCCATAAAGGTGAGGAATTTGTAAAAAAACTGACCTGGTCCCCCATGTCAATCCACCCTGAAATGGGTACCAGGAGATGCTCTGGGAAGTAAAGATGGCCAGCTGGGAAATGACCACATCAACTATAGAGTGTCAATTGGTATATTTAAATACAGGGAAGGCACCTTATACCCAATATGTCTTAAGGTGTGGGAAAGGGCCCTTTAATTTACTTATCACCCACTCTATATGCCTCAAGGCAGAGAAAAGATAAATACATTGTCAGGTTTTTTTCTTTAGTATGCTCTGGCTAAACGTAAGAAGTACAATCATACATAATGTTCTTGATACATATGAGACATCTTTTTGGGAACACATGAAAAATATGTGAAGCATGGTGCATTCCTTGGGACAGAAAGAGTTAACTCTTAAAAGCTGTTAGGGTTTAGTGCAGGATTTTCTTTATGAGTGTTAAATGGCTAAAAAATAAATGGTTAATGGTTAAATGGTTAAAATATTATTTTCAGTTTTCAAAACTAAACTGACTCTATAAGTCATAATGAAGGGGATTTGACACAATTAAATTAAAGCATCCTATCATATAAAAACATGCATGTAATGACCGGTGCACATATCACCATCATCATCATCACCATCATCATCATCAAGTACCCTGCCAGCTGGCGTAGACGTTCATGGCTCTCCACAGATCTTGGTCTTTGGTGTTCTGGATCAACTCTGCTAATGATATTCTTCCGTGCCACTGTCTCAATCATCCAGAGCACATAGAAAGCCCTCTAATCTCTACTTCTTTCTTTGATTTCAATGATTTCCAATCATTATTTTATACTTGTTTATGTACTGACTCAATGGCTTTAATTATTACCTCACAACTGATATTTCCAGACAAAATATATATCATGAATGTTTGGAAGTACTGGTTCCAAATACTGGCCTCCCAGTCTTTAAGAGTTAAGTTGTGAAAGACACAGAAAGAATGGGGTAGAACGTTATTTTCACAATATTTAAAAATAACAATAATAATAATTAAGAGAAAAAGAAATTATTTCTCTCCATGTTTACTTTTTGGAAGTGATTATGATTATTAATGCTTAGCAAACAAGCTTCACCCATATGTTACTGGGACTTATAAAGGAAGCAAAGAATAATAACACTGTAATCTAACATGGCCGGTCTCTGTGACTAAGGGCTTACAGACGCGATTCGTGAGCCGCTTACCTGCATTCAAAACACAGCTTGAACGATTTGGCAGCAGACCATGTCGCGCGGGTCTTAACGTGTTGGTATGGGAGACCGTTGATCAGAAAGCAATGGAAAACTAATGAACGTAAACTTGCCAAGACATCAACAACAGCAGTAAAATGCTGGTGTTGACAGCAATGTCCTGTAAATAGGAAATGCAAAAAATAAGACAAAAATCTAACATGCATGACATAAGAGGCAACTATGGAGAGTTTGCAAGGGACTGGCTATCTTATCCCATAGAAAGCTTTAACTGCAAACACAACGGAATATGAACAAGCCTAAAGGTAAGGAAAGAACAATAACTCAGCCAACCAAGAAGAAAGGAGGTTTTTTCTGGAAGTATGAGATGCAGAGAAAGCCGCAAGAGATCTAGATCACGGACTTTTCTTTTTTTTCACCCAGGAACATCCTAAAAATTGGTACCTGGAGCTGTGTGAATTGAAAAGACAGCACAATTGGTAGAAGAAATTAAATATTATATAAGATTAGCATTTTGGGATTATGCAAACCAAAATGATATGGAGTGGGCAAAAAGCTTCTAAATACAGGCAACACTATGCTGTTCCAAGGCCAAGAGTAAAATGCCTCAAACAATGAAAGAGTCATTGTAGTGCTACCTAAAGCGGCGTGGAACCACTAATAAAGTGGCAAGGAGTGAGTTCAAGAATGATAACAGTAGCATTCAGAACCACACAAAAAAAAGTAAACACAAATGTGATCCAGTGTTATGCACCAAAAGATGATAAGGTTGAATTAATTAACAACATATATATATATATATATGAAACAATCAATTTATATAAAGGCAAGCAAAGCGTGTTTGTAATACATTTTAAAAACAATCTCAACAAAAGCAATTAATCAGATGCTATGAGAAGTTTGCCGGTCTCCTTGGCTAAGGGCTTGCAGACCCGATTCGTGAGCCCGCTTACCTGCGTTTGAAACACAGCTGCGATTTAGATCAGACCATGTCGCGCTGGGTTTGAATGTGTTGGTATGGGAGCCGGTCGTTCAGAAAGCTATGGCAAACTACTGAACGTAAACTTGCAAAGACATCAACAACAGCATTAAAAGCTGGTGTTGACAATGATGTCCTGTAAATAGGATATGCAATAAAAAGAATGAGAAGATTAAGAGGAAATTGTTTAGTTATGATGAGAGTATTCAACCATGAAAACAGAAAAAAAAAGATTTCAAAATTTAGGATTTATGAGATTTTTTAACATGTAGAATATTTTACAATATAACAAAGAAACATGGTACAGTGTAGAAATAAATATTTACAGAGACAGAAATAAACTACATTATTTCTTCATTTTGCAAAGAATTCAAAACAAATATTCTTGATGTCTGACCAAGATGTATATTCACTGACTGGTGAATAATTCTATATAACAGTAGATTATGATATATTATGTGTAACTCCCATATGTATTTGACTTGTACTCTTATGCAATTTGGCCAAATGTGGAAAGCTGAATAACATGGTATATTTTGCTTGCTTCACACAGAGAATAGTTGATCACAAATAGGGGAAGTAAAGAGTTAATGCTCCATTCATTTAATAATGTTTAGTGTTGTTCACCGTTTATACTTGATAATTTTTTAAAAAAAGCTGTGTTAAAATTATGACAACTTAATTTCAAGACCATATGGTAAAATTAGTAAAAGTAATTAAGGGGATAAATGGTTAGGAGATTATGATGTAAGTTATAGCAGAAATTAAAAACAATGTGGCAAATAAATTATGCAAACAACAATTTGCAATGGTTTATCTTCAAATGTTTTGCATTTAGTTCTTCCTATTACCATCAATGGTAGGACAAATGATGGCACAAATTATAAAACTAAATGACCTATTTATGTTCTAATCCATATAATTTGCAGACCCTGACAATTCTCATTGGTGCTCAACTAATAAGAAAATCATAAGGATATAATTGCCACTGTAAGTTTAACTCGTGTCTTTGTACATAAAAATATCTACAATATGTATGAAAATATTCTAATAATCACATAGCTTTAGTAAGTTAAATTATGAAAAATAAAATCTGGAAGAGTGGTACAATAACTGTCAGGTAAAGTAAGTAAGTGGGAAGTAAGGAGGATCAGCTGAAAATATGGGGCTAACACCATATACCAATACACTTGAAAGTGTGTGAAAGGGCCCATTAGTGGGCTGTATGGTCTCAAGGTATGGTGTCCGCCTTGAGTGCTAGAGGTCCCGGGTTCATGCCCCGGTGAGAACCGGGATTTTTTTCACATGGACTTCTAGTAATAAAATTTCTCCTGGTCTCTGGGTAGTGAGATTGGACACCCGTGTGTATTGTTGCGCATGTAAACAATCCCTTGGCAGTTGGAAATCGAAAAAGAGTAGCCTAATGGTGCTGCCTGGGCAAAATTTCAAGTTAAAAATCTACCCAAAGTATTTCAGGATCCTCACCGGTGCTATGGAGTTTGTGCACTGAGCTGAGTTTCTCCAGACTCAGGTTTGAGTTAGGAGGAGAACGGAGCACTTATGGGTTACACCAGTGTGCCGTGATGTTGATCCATCGACTAAAACTAAAAAAAAAACTAAAAGCCCTTTAGCTTAATTTATTTAGGAAACTGAAGCATCAAAGCTATATTATTGTAATGAATAAATCATATCATCAAAACATCTCAAATAATTGTTAATACATTAAATATATCCCTGTCATCTTTCCATTCAACAAAACAGAACAAATATTAACCTGTAACACCAAATAAGGTGCTGCAGATAACAACAGCAGTTTTTGCAACAAAATTTAGCAAATCATAGAGAATATGTAACTTTAAAGTGTCACAGAGTCAGTATTTAGTGCTATTAATGGGAAGCAAATTACTGTTGCCAGATACTTCCATAAACTATTTGTTTTGTTCCCCACAGGCCATACTTTCTAAATGTGTCCTTTGTATCTTTGCATTACACCAGTACAGTTTTTGACAAAAACATTATAGAATTAAGTAAGGTTAAACTTCAACTTTATATGACAAGTCACTGAAATAGAAAAATCTCGCACCAAACATTCAAATCCTGTGTCCTGTAAGAGTTAATTAGTAAGTGAGTCATTACAGAACTATTAATGGCAATAAAATATCTTCTGTAAGAAAACAATGACATAGATCACTGTGATGATTTATAGATATGTAATAGACACAACAAATCTCAATTAACTGGTTTGCTACTGATTAATAAATTTAGCTATTTCCTGATAAAAATCCTTTAATAATAAGTATATAAATCACTATAATCTTTTTTTAATAATCAGACAAGATCAAGAAACAAATTATGTTTCACTTATCTGGTTTTGTTACTGGTTCATAAAGGAATAGATAAAGGTAGCCCCATAGTGGATGCTGCCGTTGCAGTGTGAAATATTATGCCTTCAAATACACTAGGCCATGATACATTAGGTGTAGTAAGTTCTTTTCTTCAATGCCTTTCCTTCTCAGACTTCCAGGCAATTTTCTGGTATCTATTTGTATGAGAATAGGCCAACCTCAGAGACACTGAAAGGAAAAAATATCCTGCCACTGATGGGGATTCAACCCAGACCACCATCTTAGTAGGAAAGAACACTAACAGCTACACTACCACAGCTCCTTCCCAAAAGAAAATCTGGCTCTAGTTCATAAATATCCATTAATTCTGTGTTTATCATTATTAATATTTTTGTCACAAGCCAAAAAAGATCAACACCATCAATAACCAAGAAACAGTTTCTCGTTTATCTGATTCTAATGGTTCACAGAGTTAACCTGTTTTCTAAAATTTATTTCTTTGTTTATATTACAAATATCAACAGATTTCACTGTGTTTTATCACTATAATTTTTTATTTGTAAAATTCAGGCATGATCGGCAAGGGTATGAACAAGCGATTGAAAGGAACTTGAGTGGTTTTGGTCTGATCATAAAAAGATGCCTACTGTCCCATTCCAGTGAATTCGCCCCTTTCTAAGGGTATGGGTAAAACTCCACGGTAAAATTGAAGAACCCAGTAAAGGGTGCTGCAACCCTTTTGCAAAAAAAAATT
>JACEFZ010024970.1:0-24837 GCA_014155875.1 Cepaea nemoralis | reverse complement strand
TCAAATTTTTTTCCGGGGGGGGGCCCTTTTTCTTTTGGAATTTTTTGGTTTTTTCCAAAAAGGTACCCAACTCTGGAGGGGCTGTTGAAATTGCCACACACAATCATTTCTTTCTTTTAATTGTAGTGTGTCCAGTGCCTGTGGGTGGTCACTTGGACAAAAATGATTGTCAGATGTAGATCTGTATTGTCTGTCTTAAATGTCTGATACTCGACCTCTTCCTTGTAAACTTCAATTTGGTAAGCAGTTATGTTATTCTTTAGTAAACCACATTCAGTATCCTACCCTTTTGTCTGTCCTTTCGGTCAGATTGGTAACACTGGTAGCTTTTGATTTTGAAGGCTGTTTTCACGGAGGTGAGTGACTGAGATTATCCCTAGGTTAGCCATGTTTTGTTCCGTAGGCTTTAGGTATTTTATTGTGAAGACTACATCCAACACAATGCCCAGGTTAGAAAGTTAGTTGCATATCCTTTACAGAACATTGCAGTCAACCTCAGCATTTTTTAAAATTTCCGAGCACATTTATGTTCAGTAGTCTGCCATTGCTTTCTGAATGCCCGACACTCATACCATTGTATGGAAATCAATACAAGCAGCCTGCTTCCAAATCGCCCTCAGCTGTGTTTCCAGTGCGTTATTCAGGATTACGAATTGTGTTCTTAACCCCTTCACTAGATAGAGAGAAGGACAATGCATATTGTTCCAGGTTTGCAACATTCCCAGCGTATACTGTACCATGTGAGGGTTTTGAGTGTTAGATCATTCTATATCAAGAAATCCATGGCACTCATTCTACACCAAGAAAAACCCTTGTACGTTAATTAGTCACTCCCTTATAACTAAAACCACTTTTGTAAATATACATGTATGATGCGTGAAATAACCAGTAAGTGTACACAAAATGCTTGTCGTAAAATATCTCCAGAAAATTTGAAATGTTTGGTTGTAGAAATTGTTTGATATGGTGAGTTTCTGTGTTCAGATGGCGTACATTATTGAAATAGATAATGCAATTATTTTTTAATGATTGAAAGACGTTAATTATCTTAATACTGCAATGTTGCCTGAACTTTTATTTTTGGAGATTCATAAGAGCAGACTGTATTCTTGATAAATATAATCTTTAACAATTGAAACTTGCCAGCTTGGCCTTCTTAAGCCAAAATTATTTTTAAAAAGTACTCATGCATATTTTGTAAAATTGTTTGCCAGATGCAAAGTAGCAGGTATGATAAAGATGATACGAGTTTGGTAGATACGATTAGTCACGTATGTTTCTAATTTAACTTGGCCGACGCAAACAGTCATCAGTAGATATGGTTAATTCTGATTGTATGATTTTGTTACCATGTTAAAAAGGTTTATTTTATCTGTCTCAGGTAACATTGGCACCTTGCCGTCTTGACAGACCATAGTTTGTGCTTTAAAAAGGCATAATAACTTTTAACTATGGCGGTAGCGAGTGTGACTGATAAGGCCAATTTGCGCTGTAAATGTCCGTTCACAGTGGGTGCATGTGAACACGTGGTAATTTCCACCATCATGCACCATCTTACGTCTCAAACGCTTGGTGTGTGACTTTTCTGCAATACTTTTCTCCTTTGACTTTATTCCATTTCTGATATTTGCCCTCCATGCAACACGTTCAGCGGCGACTTGCTCCCAATGTGCATTATCAATGCCTGTATCAATCATGTCCCGCTTACACACATCTTTGTATCGTAGTAGAGGCCGACCCTGAGATCTCTTACCCATCTGTAATTCACCAAAAAAGATGTCCTTTGGTATTCTACCATCATCCATCCTCCTATCGTGTCTATCCATCTAAGACTACGAAGCCTGAGCAAGGAACAAACCATCACAACCTGATCTTTCCAATTCTTCAGTATTTGTGATTTTGCCTAGGTACTATATTAATTTTTAGTGTAATTTTGCAACACTATGATTTTGTATGATTTTGTTATTGTCTCCAAGATGTACAATTAATTCCACTTTAAACAGAATTGTTTGTTTTGTGTACATTGCCATGACGAACATCGCAGGATTACTTTTTAATATCTCTGCGTACATGTTCTAACAGATGTTCCGGCGCCTGTCTTGTAGCATACCAATTTTATCTTTCATTTTTTTGTCCTCGTTACATTCATCAACTTTTTCATTCTGCATATTAAATATTTTTTCAAAGAAATATTGCAGTGGAGTTATTGTATCTACAGTTTGTGTGTATATGAGAAAGAGTAAGAGTGACAGAGGAGGGTTAGAGAGGGTGGGTGAGGAGAAAGAATTAGGGAGAGGTGTTGGCAAAGAGGAAAAAGAAGAAATTAGGACGGGAGGAGGAGAAAAAGTGAGGGAAAGAGAGAGATGTTGGTAAAGAGGAAAAGGAAGGGTGGATGGGAAAGAAGAGGGAAGGAAACAGGACAGGGGTGACAAAGATTGAAGGAAAGATAAAAATAGAGAAAGCAGGCCCGCATGGCTGAATGGATAAGAAAGAGTGTTCTTAAACATCTGGTGTGCTCATACCGAGATAAGCGGTTCAACCCTTACACCGGACAGCTGGACTAAAATGTTGACCCGTCATTCTTGACTTTGGGACGTAAATTACAAGTACCTCTGAAGTCAGAGTGGGTTTGCCTGATGGCGAGGGACACTGTTAATAGGGAAAGCTAATCCACACACAAAATTCAGTCCATCACTACTATAAATAGTGTGTATGGACTACACTTGAGTTCAAAGAGAGCGAGCGCAAAAAAAAATAGAGAACAGGAATAGGAGAATGAGGCAGTAGAGTTAGAACAGGAGGAGATGGAGATAGACGAGAATTAGTAGGTAGCCAAGAGGTAGGGCATCTGTCTATAACTTATGCAGACCTTATTCAATTTACTGTGTGCTCTAGATGGATTGTAACAAAATATGAAATTGTAGCCCCCCTCCCCCCCCCCCCTTGACTCTGGGCTAGTAGATTGGACATTCAAGCTTCTCAGACAAGAATGTAACACTTGCGAGAACACACGGACGTTCTTCTGCTGCTGCCTTGGATCTCCTAACGGAATCAAGGCCTCCCGACCAACTCATGTCCAGGTCTTCTATATGTTGCCATCTCCTAATGGAGTCGAGGTCACCCGACCAACTCATGTCCAGGTCTTCTATATGTTGCCATCTCCTAATGGAGTCAAGGTCACCTGACCAACTCATGTCAAGGTCTTCTATATGTTGCCATCTCCTAATGGAGTCAAGGTCACCCGACCAACTCATGTCAAGGTCTTCTATATGTTGCCATCTCCTAATGGAGTCAAGGTCACCCGACCAACTCATGTCAAGGTCTTCTATATGTTGCCATCTCCTAATGGAGTCAAGGTCACCCGACCAACTCATGTCTAAGGTCTTCTATATGTTGCCATCTCCTAATGGAGTCAAGGTCACCCGACCAACTCATGTCCAGGTCTTCTATATGTTGCCATCTCCTAATGGAGTCGAGGTCACCCGACCAACTCATGTCCAGGTCTTCTATATGTTGCCATCTCCTAATGGAGTCAAGGTCACCCGACCAACTCATGTCCAGGTCTTCTATATGTTGCCATCTCCTAATGGAGTCAAGGTCACCCGACCAACTCATGTCTAGGTCTTCTATATGTTGCCATCTCCTAATGGAGTCAAGGTCACCCGACCAACTCATGTCCAGGTCTTCTATATGTTGCCATCTCCTAATGGAGTCAAGGTCACCCGACCAACTCATGTCCAGGTCTTCTATATGTTGCCATCTCCTAATGGAGTCAAGGTCACCCGACCAACTCATGTCCAGGTCTTCTATATGTTGCCATCTCCTAATGGAGTCAAGGTCACCCGACCAACTCATGTCCAGGTTCTATATGTTGCCATCTCCTAATGGAGTCGAGGTCACCCGACCAACTCATGTCCAGGTCTTCTATATGTTGCCATCTCCTAATGGAGTCGAGGTCACCCGACCAACTCATGTCCAGGTCTTCTATATGTTGCCATCTCCTAATGGAGTCAAGGTCACCCGACCAACTCATGTCCAGGTCTTCTATATGTTGCCATGTCTTAATGGAGTCGAGGTCACTCGACCAACTCATGTGAAGGTCGTCTATATGTTGCCATCTCCTAATGGGGTCAAGGTCACCCGACCAACTCATCTCCAGGTCTTCTATATGTTGCCTTTTCCTGCAGCTTTCGTCATGTCCTCGCCATGGTATTCACCATCATCATCATTTTCCACTTTTGTCGTCAAGGGAATAAGTGAGGCCCAAGGTGTTGATCTCACTGTCTGATAACATAATTTCTCACTCGGTCTCGGATGGTCAAGTTGGTAGCTGTCCTCAAGTTTGATATTGATTTTAGGTCTCTCTTTATTTCTTGAGTTGGGTTGAGTCAAGAACCGATACTACAGCACCAGGGTTGAGTCAAGAACCGATATTACAGCACCAGGGTTGAGTCAAGAACCGATACTACAGCACCGGGGTTGAGTCAAGAACCGATACTACAGAACCAGGGTTGAGTCAAGAACCGATACTACAGAACCAGGGTTGAGTTAAGAACCGATACTACAGCACCAGGGTTGAGTCAAGAACCGATATTACAGCACCAGGGTTGAGTCAAGAACCGATACTACAGCACCAGGGTTGAGTCAAGAACCGATACTACAGAACCAGGGTTGAGTCAAGAACCGATACTACAGAACCAGGGTTGAGTTAAGAACTGATACTACAGAACCAGGGTTGAGTCAAGAACCAATACTACAGCACCAGGGACATACCGATACGCGCTACAACGTCATCTTCAACAGCCAGTGAAGAGTCGCAATACTAGTGATACCAGGTGCAGTCTGATGATGTGTCCGTCTGGTCTTACCTCGGACTTCCTGTTTGTGAGATCGTCTGGTTAATGATAACGGACGTGAAAATAAGAATCTACAATCTGTATAGCCCAGCAGATAAGGACCTTACACTCTCAAACATGAAAATAACTGACACAAACTGCATTATTGCCTGAGACTTTAATAGCCGTTCAGAAAGATGGGGATACCCAGATACTGACAAAAGAGGAGATGAATTGGAGGACTGGGAAATAGACTCAAATCTCCATCTACTCAACAAAGCGGATGACACACCGAGCTTCTACTCCAGAAGATGGCTTACCACTTCTACTCCAGACTTAGCTTTCTGCACAGGAGACATCCTCCACAAAATCGATCGCCATGTGCTGGACCAATTAGCAGGTAGTGACCACAGACCAATCAAGCTTGTAATGAATATGGAGTATGTTCCACAGGAGCAAAAGCCCTTGCCCCGCTGGAATTACAAACGAGCAGATTGGGACAGATTTGCCACACTAACAGACAAATATTGTGAAAACATTCATTGGCACCTTGCCGTCTTGACAGACGATAGTTTGTGCTCTAAAAAGGCATAATAACTTTTAACTATGGCGGTAGCGAGTGTGACTGATAAGGCCAATTTGCGCTGTAAATGTCCGTTCACAGTGGGTGCATGTGAACACGTGGTCATTTCCACCATCATGCACCATCTTACGTCTCAAACGCTTGGTGTGTGACTTTTCTGCAATAATTTTCTCCTTTGACTTTATTCCATTTCTGATATTTGCCCTCCACTGCAACACGTTCAGCGGCGACTTGCTCCCAATGTGCATTATCAATGCCTGTATCAATCATGTCGCGCTTACACACATCTTTGTATCGTAGTAGAGGCCGACCCTGAGATCTCTTACCCATCTGTAATTCACCAAAAAAGATATCCTTTGGTATTCTACCATCATCCATCCTCCTAAGATGTCCTATCCATCTAAGTCTACGAAGACTGAGCATGGAATAAACTGTCACACAACCTGATCTTTCCAATACTTCAGTATTTGTGATTTTGTCTTGCCACTTAATACCAAGAATTCTTCGCAGACACCGCATATGAAAGCTGTTTAAATTGTTCTCTTGGTGTGAGTAAGTTGTCCAGGTTTCACTGCCATAGAGAAGAGTACTAAGGACACAGGCTTGATAGACAAGGACTTTTGTTTTGGCAGTAAGCTTCCTGTTCTCCCAGACTCTTTTTCTTAACCTGTTCATTGTTGTTGCTGCCTTACCAATCCGGATGTTGATTTCCTGATCTAGGGATAATTTGCTATTTACCACTGATCCTAGATATGTAAAATGGTCTACTATCTCTAGTTCGGCGTCGTCAATAAAGATTGATGGTACCCCATGTGCACCTTGTGACATAATCTGTGTCTTCTTTTTGCTAATTGTTAAACCAAATTCAGAACAAGCATTGGAGAATGCAGATAGTAGACATTGCAATTCTTCCTCAGAGTGGGTCGTAACTGCAGCATCATCTGCAAAAAGCAACTCTCTGATCAGTACCCTCCTAATTTTGGTCTTAGCCTTCAATCTCTGAGCATTGTAGAGGCCGCCATCTGAGCGTGAGTGAATGTATATACCACCATCCTGATCACGAAATGCATATTTCAGTAGAAGTGAAAAGTATATTCCAAAGAGGGTGGGAGCTAGTACACAACCTTGCTTAACTCCACTCTTGATTTCAAATTCTTCAGAAGTTGCACCATCAAACTTGATTATACCCTTCATGCCTGTGTGGAACGATTCCACAATGGACAGAAGAGTTGGTGGGCAGCCAATCTTCTTTAGTGCCTTGAACAGACCCTCACGACTGACCAAATCAAATGCCTTTGTGAGGTCGATGAAGGCAATAAACAGTGGTTGATTCTGTTCACGGCATTTTTCTTGCATTTGTCGCAATGAGAATATCATATCAGTGGTAGACCGGTTCTGTCGAAAGCCACACTGTGATTCGGGGTAGACTTGATCTCCTAGGACTTGAAGTCTGCGCAGAACAATTCTGGCAAATACTTTTCCAACAATACACAGAAGTGAGATACCCCTATAGTTGTTACAGTCGCTCCGATCACCCTTGTTCTTGTACAGCGTTATGATGTTTGAATCTTTGAAATCCTGTGGGACTTGTCCTTCACGCCAGCATAGCTCTATTAGCTGGTGGATCTGTAGAGTGAGTGTGTCTTGCCCACTCCTGATAACCTCTATTGGAATCCCATCCTTACCTGGAGCCTTGCCAGATGCAAGTTCATTTATAGCACACTTAACTTCTGTTATGGTGGGAAGTGTGTCCAGGTGGTCAAGAGTTGGTAGAGCCTCTATGGCATTTAAGGGCATCATCCGCTAGTTTGGTCTCACTTGAGTAAAGCTCCAAATAGTGCTCTACCCATCTGTCCATCTGCTGTTTCTTATCAGTGATGACTTCTCCAGTCAAGGTTTTCAGCGGTGCACTTCTTTTGATCACTGGACCACAGGCTTTCTTTATTCCTTCATACATGCTTCTTATGTCTCCCTTATCACTTGCGATTTGAATGGACTCACATAACTTGATCCAATAATCATTTGCACACTGCCTGGCAGCCTTTTGCACATCCTTCCTAGCTTGCCTTAGCTCACTCAGAGTGTTACGCGTTGGTCTTTCCTTGTTTCTTAAGAGAGCTTTCTTCTTCTTATCAATCAAGGGCTGCAGAGTCTCGCTGTTGGCCGCAAACCAGTCCTGCCTCTTATGATCCACAGTGCCGTAAACCCCTACGGCAGTTTTATAAAGAGTTTCCTTAATTTGACCCCACTTTTCATTTACTGTACAATTTTCTGGTGTATCAGTGAAAGCGTCTTCAAGTTGCTGTTGAAACTGAAAGCACTTTTCAGGATCATGAGTGTTAATAATATTAATCCTGGGGCTAGATTTGTGTTTAGCTGTGTAGATTCTCTTTGGTCTCAGTCTAACTCTTGCAACAACCAAAGAATGATCTGTATCACAGTCAGCACTGTGGTAACTACGAGTCAATGATATATGGTTCAGATGTTGTCTCCGTGTGATGATGAAGTCCAGCTGGTGCCAATGGCCGGATCTTGGATGTTTCCATGTGACCTTATGCATCTCTTTTGTTTTAAAAAAGAGTTTGTAATACATAGGTCATTACTGGTGCAATGCTCCAGCAGCCTTTGCCCATTTTCATTCATGCGACCGATGTTGTATTTTCCAAGGGACACTGGCCATGAACTCGAGTCCTTGCCCACACGAGCATTGAAATCACCGAGCATATAAATGTAGTCAGATTTTGGAACTGCCTTGATCACGGAGTCTAACTCCTCATAGAACAAATCCTTCACATCATCAGAGGAATCGAGTGTCGGTGCATATGCAGTAATAATGGTGGCAAACCCACAAGAGGTTGCCAAGCGCAGGGATAATAGTCTTTCATTTCCTCCTGCTGGAATTTCAATCATTCCCAGTAGCGAATTCTTCACTGCAAAGCCCACACCGTGTTGCCTTTTTTCTGCCTGCCCTCTACCCTTCCAGAAAAAGGTGTAGTTGTTTTCCCTGAGTGACCCTTCCTCAGCGAGGCGAGTCTCCTGCAGGCCAGCAATATCAATGTTAAGACGATTGAGTTCGGCATCAATCACAGCCGTTTTTCTCACATCGTCAATATTGGTCAAGTCAGTGGAAAATCCTGGACACATGGTTCTCACGTTCCAGGTTGCAAGCCGTAGCTTGAGGTTTCTATTTTTATTTTTGTTTGTACCTGGTGCATTGGTTTTACAGCCTGCGATTCAGATTTTGTCCTAGCCCCAAGCACCCATTGAAGCAGGCAGGCTGTGGCGGATCAGCACCCAATTGGCTGGGGGCTGCCCAGCTTGAGGCGGGCGGTAGCTGATCAGTGACACCTATAGGTGTCTCCCACCGTCAGAGGCAACGCGTGGCGCCCCATGTCTACGCCAACTGACAAGGACTTATAACCCGTAACAGTTGCCTCTCGCTTTGATTCCGAGACCAGTTAAGACCAGGGATGGAGTTATTGCCTCTCCATAGCACAAAGCCTGGGCTAAAATATAGAGATCATGTGTTGCCCATGCAGCATGATCCCTCTCTCGGCCTGCCTAGTTCACTCCAGAGGAAAGGTAACACCTCTACATCTGGAACAAGACAAGCTGCAGAAGCTGCCGGATCAGCAAGGCAATGCTCTAACTGTCCGCCTGTCGGAGCTTCGATCCTAGACCAGTCGCCAACCAAGGCTTAGGGCCTGGTCTGCCCTGCCATGACAATTTTGTCTTTAGCTTGCATTTCCTCGCACCAGGGTAAGGCTTGTACCCTCCCAATTGTGCTCTTCCGCCCGAAGCCGTTGGCACAATGTGGGGTGTCGGGTTTGGTAAGCGCCGCCCAACGTTCGGCGCTAACAGAAACCAGGTAGTACCGTCTACTGTTATACGGTAGCTCAGTCATATCTGACTAAGACCTGACTAAGTGTGAAAACATAAATACACGATATGGCAACATGAAGCAAATGGTGGAAATAGAGGATGCCTTCCAAGAGAAAAAGCACACACTAGCAATCTGGATAGATTTAGAAAAAGCATTTGATATATGGAAGGAAGGACTGAAAGTAAAACTGCAAAAAATGCATGTTTGTGGAAAAATGTATAAATGGATCAGCCACTACCTTGAGAACAGAACTGCCAGGACAAAAGTACAAGGACAAACAAGCAAAATGATGCTGTTGGAGCAAGGTGTCCCCCAAGGAGGAGTTCTTTCACCAACATTATTCCTAGCATATATAAATGACATCACGGAAAATTTTCCAGCCAGAGTACACACATCCTCCTTTGCAGATCACCTAACCATATGGACATCTGAAGAATATATTAGTACAGCTAACAGCAGAATACAGCAAGCCTTATTAACGCTAGAGGACTGGTCAAAATCATGGCTAGTGAAGATAAGTGAGGAGAAAACAACATGCACAGCGTTCTCCCTCTCAAATAAAACGCAGCAACATAAGCTGGTATTGAATGGAAAAATATTGCGTTATGAAGAAAATCAAAACTATCTAGGAGTCACCTTTGATCGTCGCCTGACATGGAAGACACAGGTTGAGAAAAATCGAACAAGAGCAAGGCAGAGAATGGCAATCATGAAAAAGCTTGCTGATACAACGTGGGGAGCAGATGAGAACGTTTTCAAGAAGTTATATACTGGACGGGTGACGCCAGTACTGGAATATGGCATTGCAGCTTGGGCAACAGTAGCTAAGTCAAATTTTAACAAAATAAGTAGAGTCCAAAACCAAAGAATGCGAATCATAACGGGAAGCCTGAAGACAACGCATATTAATGAACTAGAAAAGATCACTTGTTTACAACCAATGCAGGACAGAAGAGATAGCATAGCCCAGCAATAAGCAGAAAAATTTAGAAGATTGACAGACCACCCTATGTATAACAGGTTTAATGGTTTTGGAAAGGGAAGACTGAAGCGTAGCAACTTTGTAGAAACTGCAAAACGAAAGATTAGGGCAGATCTCATACTTAACATATCAACAGTCAAACCCATTTACAATGCAGACAAGTTCCCAGCTTGGAGACAGCAGCTACTGCCTGAGATGATAGAAAACATTACTGGTATTGAGAAAAAGAACACTCAGAATGAAACCGAAAGAAGAAAAATAACCCTAAACTACATAAAAGAACATTACCCAAGCAGCAATTGGACCCATGCATATACAGATGGATCAGCCAAAGATTCAATTAAAAATGGAGGAGGAGGAATTCTCCTTAATTTAAAAAATGGAGTGATCAAAACACAGTCAGTGGCAACTGGAAGATTTTCAAGTAACTTCAAAGCGGAGGTAGAAGCTTTGAAAACTGCAGCAGAATTGCTCTTGATGGAGGAAAATAAAGAGAAGCAAATAGCTATCTTCACAGATGCAAAGTCAGCTGTCTCAATACTGAAGAGTGTCACAAAATAGACCACCATGATTAACCAGTGATGACAATAAAAGGCGTTCGGATTAACGACATGTTCGAGGCCACCGGTTGTTTCAATAAATACAGAACAAACAGTCTGAATTGCAGCTGCACGTGTTTACATCTGGTGGGCGATATAGGAACATTCGGTGGTGAGTGAGATGAATCCATACACCACTTTGACAGTTCATAAACAGTCAGAGTCAAGCGGAAGTGGCCAGCTAGGGAGAAAACCGTCCGTCTGTCATTTAGAATTTCCGGACATCACGCGGATTGGCGGCGTGTTGTGGAAGCTCGTTGTTGGGATCGTACTGGAACTCGCTGGATTGTTTTGGGAGTCGAAACAAGTGATGACAACTCTGACAGTGACTAAGCCAGGGGAGATGGATTCCTGACAAAGGGATGATCGGCCCAAAATAACACCTGTGTGCACATCTAAAATAACGTCACGTGACAAATTTTAGGCGGTTGCAAAAAACCAGATTGGGGGACAACTAGTGTAACTCGAAACGTCGATCTAGGAAGACGTGCTTTGGCACTGCGGTTAGGGAGTTAATAACATCTAACGTGGGCGGGATATATTATATTTATTTTACACATGCCTGTCATGGCAAACTTAGATGTGATTGAGTAAAAAATGCAGTGCCGTATAAGGTAGAACCTATTATAATTAGTTCTAATTAATATAGAACTAAATGCATGTTTGTGGAAAAATGTATAATATATGTTTTAGCCTTGTTAAAACTAGAGTGTGATGATTAGCACTGTTAGTGGAAAACTGGCTAGAGTAGGGAAGTGATACGTGGCTCTGTTAGTTGAAAATAGATTAGTGTAGTGTTGATAAGCTCTACTAGTTGAGAATTGAGTAATGAGGGATAATTGGGATCTTCCAGTGGGTGCTCCCTGGTGGGGGGGGGGGGGGGGGGGTTCCGCACGCTGTTGGTTGTTTTTTCTTCTTCTTGTCTTTGCCTGATGAAAACCTATGTGTTCAGTTCATCTGACCCTGACAGAGTTAGGTTCATTGTATTTTGCTGAGCAAGGGCCAATGGCCACGATCATCTAATAGAGATCAGTGACGGGGAGGCTATCATCAGTTGTATGATTTATTTTACAGGTTCCCTCTGGTTGGAAGGAAGAACACGGAACCAAGGAAAAATCCGATCCCGGATAAAGTTTGGCGCAGGAAGATTGGCCAGCAACTTTTTCAATGGGTCTGTGCTAGAAGAAGCTGATAAACATTGCTCAGTGGAGCTGAATGGTATATGTATCCCATCGGATAAATACCGAATGAGTTTTAGGTCATACCAGTTTTAACACACCAGTAGTGATGGATATTCAGTTCACTTATGACAAGAACAAAATAAAGGACTCTATTGGAGTATAGACAATAACTGTTTAATAGTGAGAACTATAGAACATTTCGCAAGAAGACAAAACGTCATGTCCATAGGACAGTGTTCCATGTTTTTTTTCACTGCGCAGGAATTATGAAGTCTGAGTTTCTATAAACTATTAGGAACAGTTGTGTTAGGAACAAAAATAGTATCGTTCACGGATTATCTATTTGAATGGGAATCAGATCTCATGGTCATCAGAGCTCCTGGAGGAGGACATGTCTGGAGAAAAGGACACGACTTCGGTGAGGTCTATTGTGCTGATTCTTGTGATGTCGTGTAATCCTTGCCATGATGAGTGGACTCTGATCATGAACTCTGTGGCCTGACCTATACATTTACATTAGAATACACGACACACATTTTCTTCGCATACACGTCTCATATACGTTACACTTTTCTTTTAATAAATTAATCTTTATTAATTTTTAGAAGCAAGAGTTGTTGAATATGTTGCGTTGGGGAAGTATGAGAGGGGGCATAGTACGACAGTGAGAGAGTGAAAGGAAAAGGTGTCCACGGGCTGATGGAGTGTGTTAGACGGAAGCTGGTGGATTCTCCAGGATATTGATAAGGGAAAAAAAATTATAATGTGGGTGTTGACTCCCCCCACTCCAGGGACGACACTTTAAAGGAAGACACGACATTATTGGGAGCTCGTAAACGGGATCTTTGGACAGAGGGATCTCTCGTAAACGGGATCTTTGGACAGCGGGATCTCTCGTAAACGGGATCTTTGGACAGCGGGATCTCTCGTAAACGGGTTTTTTTTTACACGGGATCCTTAGTTATAAGAGGGAGATATCATATTGGAGAATCCAGCTAGAGTGAATGTGGATAGGGGTTAGGACAAATATCTTACCTGTTCACACTTCACACGTCTGCATAGGTATGTGGTCCTGATTCTACTTTTGTCACTGAGTGATTGTGTTGTGGTGTGCTGGATGTGGGGCATATATAGATTTATAGTACTTGTCCATATATCTATATATTAGTTGGCAGTTAAATTATACTCAACCTGCTAGCTTACCTCTCTGTAAAATGGCCACTCCGAAACTAACCACTGCTGAACTAAGGGCAAAGGGGGGGGGGAATGGGATTGTCGGGTTCTGCACTAACAGATTACATACAGGAAGTGGAGAGAGAGTATCGTCAAGCAGAAAGAGAAGATCGAAAGGCTGAGTTGGAATTGAGAAGGATGGAGTTGGAACAAGAAGCAAGGAAATTGGAATCAGAACAAGCTGCTAAGAAACTTGAAGCTGAACAGGCTGCTAAGAAATTAGAAGCTGAACAGGAAGCACAGAAAAGGGAGCACGAGTACCGGATGAGGGAACTCGAGTTGAAGAGTCAATCTAATGGGGAAACTAAGGGAGCAGTTGGAGGTTCCTCCATCCCAGGCTCAACCCCAACAGGTGGACATAGTTACCATGCTATGAAGTTTCATTTAGCGGTCTACGAGGAGGACAAAGAGAAAATTGACCAGTACCTTCAACGCTTCGAGGCCATGTCCGTGGCTATGGGTCTGGAGCGTAACAAATGGAATCTCAAGCTATCCCAGGGATTACGCGGGACCGGCTACGAGGTTTATTCTCGCCTGCCACCGGGACATGAGAACAATTATGACGAGTTGAAGACGGCTCTGCTGAAAAGATTCGAGGTTACGTCACATACCTACCGGAAAAAATTTCGAGCAGCGAAACGAGAGCCGGGGGAGTTGTTTGCCACCTACAGTTTGCGACTGAAATCCTATATCCATAAGTGGATGGATTTGGCTGGGTTCGCACATGACTATGAGAGTCTGGAAGAACTCATGGTGGTCGACCAGCTGAAGAAGCAAATGTCTAAACCTCTCAGGACGTTCCTGGGAGAACAAGGAGCGGAACGTATTGACCTCGTGACAAAATTAGCAGAACGGTTTGTCGAGGTACATGGGGAGGCAGGGGACAACCTTTCAACCAACACCAAAAGTCAGGAGAAACATGACAAGAAGAAAGCCAAAAACTCAGGAACCAAAAAGTGGGAACCTTATGTACAAAAATCAGAGGATAGTTCAGAGAAGACGAAGGAGGGAAGCAAGAGCACTTCAAGCTCTAAACCAAAACGACCGTGGTCGGAGAAGTAGTGTTCAATTTGTAAGTCACCCTCTCACAATACGAGGGACTGCAAATCGAAGGCTAAGAGCCCTCACTTCGCAACATGTCAAGTGACTTCCAAGGAGGTTGTCACGGAAAATGCCAAGGTCAACAAGGAAGCTCGCCACCAGGAGAGTTCACTCAAGTCCGGCACTAGAAAATCTAAGACAGGGAAATGGTGCAACCACTGCAGGTCGAATACGCACAATGCTATTGACTGCAGGGGAAAGTCAGGAGACTCTCAATTCGTCGTGTGCCCCGGGAAACCTAAGGTGGAGCCCACCGAACAGGTCGAGGCCGAGGAAGAGACTCCAGACCAGGAAAAACCACCGTAGTGGAATTGGTAGAGGTTAACGGTCGTCAAGTGGAGTGTTTTACGACACAGAACTGGACTGGGAGGCCGTGATTTCTGCGGATCTGGTACATCCAGAACAATTCACAGGTGAGACATGGGAGATACAGCCTGCACAGAAGAGTGCTGTAGCCATGAAGTTGCCCATTGCTAATGTGGAGATTCGGTCAAGTGGAGTGTTTTACGACACAGGACTGGACGGGGAGGCCGTGATTTCTGCGGATCTGGTACATCCAGAACAATTCACAGGTGAGACATGGGAGATACAGCCTGCACAGAAGAGTGCTGTAGCCATGAAGTTGCCCATTGCTAATGTGGAGATTCGG
Organism: Cepaea nemoralis; assembly: GCA_014155875.1. Classification (NCBI taxonomy): domain Eukaryota; kingdom Metazoa; phylum Mollusca; class Gastropoda; order Stylommatophora; family Helicidae; genus Cepaea; species Cepaea nemoralis. Next base: position 9,791 of record JACEFZ010024970.1, on the reverse strand, counting down.
TCAAGGTACGTCACCGGCACCATCAAGGCCGCTGTATTGACCGATCCCATTTTCCCAGTAATCCTCGGTTGCTGGTATGTTTTTCTGGGAATGCCCAGGGAGCCAATCCATATGGGAGCAATACAGACTCGCTCTCAGACGAGAACGGAAGAGGCAGAAGCAATTGTGACTAACCCACTGCCGGGGGAGCTACGAACTGCCCAGAGTGAGGATGCTACTTTACGTCCTTGCTACAAAAAGCTGCAGGGAAGTGCTGATCCACCAGGACGGGGTCAGTATTACATGAAGAATAGGCTACTCTACAGGAGAGCAGGAAGGTGAGACAACCTATACGGTCAGTTGGTCGTCCCGAAAGCTCACCGGTCTCAGATTCTTCATATGGGGCATGCCATCTCCTTTAGTGGACATATGGGTATTGCCGCCACCATGCAGCGAATTTCCTGCCATTACGATTGGCCGGGAATGACAGATGATGTGCGTCGGTATGTGAAGTCATGCCCTGAGTGCCAGAGGGTGGCACCGAAACACTGGACAGCACCGGTGGTCTTGGGTGAGATGCCCATCATGAACTCTCCTTTCAAGAGGGTAGCCATCGATATCGTGGGTCCACTTCCCAGGACTAGGAAGAGGAACATGTATATACTCACAATGGTGGATTGCTGTACAATGTGGGGTGAAGCCATACCGTTGACCACGATTGACTCGAAACGAGTGGCGGACGCACTGATGGAGGCCTTTACCAGATTAGGCTTTCCTGATCAAATTCTGACGGACAATGGGTCCCAGTTTTGTGGAAAACTCATGGAGGAGGTATTTAGGGTGTTCCATTCTAACCACATACATACCAGCCCTTACCACCCTCAAGCTAATGGACAAGTAGAGCGTTTCAACGGCACGTTGATGACAATGCTCAGGAAACTGGCACAGGAAAAACCTGATAGGTGGGATGAATATATCCCAGCAGCACTCTTTGCCTATCGGGAGGTTCCTCGTGGCTCAACAGGACTACCACCCGCCACGTTGCTGTTTGGTCGTCCAATCAAAGGACCGTTGGAAGCCATGTTGAGGAGTTGGACTGAAGAGGGGACGTCAGAAGAAGTGATCTCATCCTATAAATACGTGGAGGAACTGAAAGAAAAACTCCACAAGGGATGGACTCTGGCAAATCAAAACTTGAAAAAGGCCAGGAAAAGACATGCGGCTTACTACAACCGTAGGTCTAAAGAAAGATCTCTAGAGGTGGGAGATAAAGTCTTGTTGCTACTCCCTACGGGAAACAACAAACTGGAGATAGGTTGGCAAGGACCATTTCCCGTGGAAAGGGTGATATCCAGAACCAACTATCAGATTCGGATCCGGGGAAAGTCGAAGATTTTCCATATCAATCCCTTGCGGAAATACGAAGAGAGACCGGGAGACAAGGCAGCGCACCTCATGGCAATGGCAGTTGCAGTGGAGACGGAAGTGGGAACAAACGAGGGCAGGGAATATCCCCTGGTACACCAGGAAACCTACAAGGATGTGCAAGTGAACCCTGAGCTGACCTCCCAGAAGAGGGAAAAGATAACCCAGGTTCTCAAGTCTCATAAGGAGATACTGACTGATAAACCAGGACGAACCAGGTTGGTGGAGTTCGAGATGACTTTGACCACGCAGGAACCTGTTCGTCACAAGGTTTACCCAGTGCCATTCTCTAAAGAAAAGGCCCTGGAGGAGGAAATACAGAAACTGTTGGAGGATGACGTGATTGCGCCATCCACATCCCCATACAATGCAGGGGTAGTTTTGTTACGGAAACCAAGTGGAGAACACCGGCTGTGTATAGACTACCGACTTCTGAACAGTCATACACAATTTCAGGTGGAACCTTTGCCGAATTCAACGCAGTTATTCGCAAGGCTCCATAAGGCTCGGTATTTTTCAAAGGTAGATCTGAGTCGGGGGTACTATCAAATACCAGTCAAACCGGAGATTCGACCACTGTTGGCTTTCAGTACACCCAGTGGACACTACGAATTCAAAGTCATGCCCTTTGGACTCAGAAATGCACCTAGTGTGTTTACACGCATGATGAGGACTTTACTTGATCCTTTACAGGATCCGTCCATCATCTCATTCATGGATGATATTCTGATTTCCAGTGACAGCTTGGATGACCACTTACAATCCTTGGAGAGAGTGTTTAATAGACTCAATGAAGCAGGGCTTACCGCTCGTCCAACCAAGTGCATGATTGGTTACCAGACTCTGGAATTTCTAGGTCACACCATCTCTCCAGGACACATTGTTCCAGAAGAGAAGAACCTGGAGAAAATCAGAAATGCCCCAAGGCCAAAAACGAAGAAGGGTGTGCGATCTTTTCTCTCGTTGTGTGGGTTCTACCACAAATTTATCCCACATTTCACGGAACTGGGAGCTCCATTGACGGAAACCTTGAAAAAAGGATTCCCGGACCAAATCATCTGGACACCAGAATGTGAGACTGCCTATAGCCGGTTAAAGGAGGCCTTGGTCAGCAAACCTGTATTACAGCTCCCTGACCTTTCCAAACCATTTGTGTTGAGAACGGATGCGAGTGCGATTGGGATTGGGGCAGCCTTGTTACGGGAAGGAAAAGACGATGCTTCGGTTTTGAAACCTGTAGCATACGCAAGTAAGAAACTTCTCCTGGCTGAGAGGAATTATTCAACCGTCGAGAGAGCGTGCTTGTCTCTCGTATGGGCAGTGCAAAAATTCCAGCCCTATTTGTATGGAGTTAAGTTTCGAGTCCAGTCGGATCATCAGCCCCTGATGTTCCTGGCTACTTCTCAGAAGCTCAACGCCCGTTTGATGCGGTGGTCGTTGCTACTTCAACCCTATAATTTCACAGTGGAGTACATTCCTGGGAAGGAAAATGTTGGAGCGGATTTCTTGTCAAGACACCCAGCTCCTGAAGAAGAGGAATGAATCACCTGGATTAAACTCACGGTGGAGAAGAGTGAGATGGACTACTCTCTTAAGAGGGGGCCTATGTCACAAAATAGACCACCGTGATTAACCGGTGATGACAATAAAAGGCGTTCGGATTAACGACATGTTCGAGGCCACCGGTTGTTTCAACAAATACAGAACAAACAGTTTGGATTGCAGCTGCACGTGTTTACATCTGGTGGGCGATATAGGAACATTCGGTGGTGAGTGAGATGAATCTATACACCACTTTGACAGTTCATAAACAGTCAGAGTCAAGCGGAAGTGGCCAGCTAGGGAGAAAACCGTCCGCCTGTCATTTAGAATTTCCGGACATCACGCGGATTGGCGGCGTGTTGTGGAAGCTCGTTGTTGGGATCGTACAGTAACTCGCTGGATTGTTTTGGGAGTCAAAACAAGTGATGAGAACTCTGACAGTGACTAAGCCAGGGGAGATGGATTCCTGATAAGGGATGATCGGCCCAAAATAACACCTGTGTGCACATCTAAAATAACGTCACGTGACAAATTTTAGGCGGTTGCAAAAAACCAGATTGGGGGACAACTAGTGTAACTCGAAACGTCGATCTAGGAAGACGTGCTTTGGCACTGCGGTTAGGGAGTTAAGAACATCTAACGTGTGCGGGATATATTATATTTATTTTACACGTGCCTGTCATGGCAAACTTAGATGTGATTGAGTAAAAAATTGCAGTGCCGTATAAGGTAGAACCTATTATAATTAGTTCTAATTAATATAGGCTGTAGCCTTGTTAAAACTAGAGTGTGATGATTAGCACTGTTAGTGGAAAACTAGCTAGAGTAGGGAAGTGATACTTGGCTCTGTTAGTTGAAAATAGATTAGTGTAGTGTTGATAAGCTCTACTAGTTGAGAATTGAGTAATGGGGGATAATTGGGACCTTCCAGTGGGTGCTCCCTGTTGGGGGGGGGGGAGGGGGTTCCGCACGCCGTTGGTTGTTTTTCCTTCTTCTTGAAAACCTATGTGTTCAGTTCATCTGACCCTGACATAGTTAGGTTCATTGTATTTTGCTGAGCAAGGGCCAATGGCCACGATCATCTAATAGAGATCAGTGACGGGGAGGCTATCATCAGTTGTATGATTTATTTACAGGTTCCCTCTGGTTGGAAGGCACAGAACACGGAACCAAGGAAAAATCCGATCCCGGATAAAGTTTGGCGCAGGAAGATTGGCCAGCAACTTTTTCAATGGGTCTGTGCTAGAAGAAGCTGATAAACATTGCTCAGTGGAGCTGAATGGTATATGTATCCCACCGGATAAATACCGAATGAGTTTTAGGTCATACCAGTTTTAACACACCAGTAGTGATGCATATTCAGTTCACTTATGACTAGAACAAAAATAAAGGACTCTATTGGAGTATAGACAATAACTGTTTAATAGTGAGAACTATAGAACATTTCGCAAGAAGACAAAACGTCATGTCCATAGGACAGTGTTCCATGTTTTTTTCACTGCGCAGGAATGATGAAGTCTGAGTTTCTATAAACTATTAGGAACAGTTGTGTTAGGAACAAAAATAGTATCGTTCACGGATTATCTATTTGAATGGGAATCAGATCTCATGGTCATCAGAGCTCCTGGAGGAGGACATGTCTGGAGAAAAGGACACGACTTCGGTGAGGTCGATTGTGCTGATTCTTGTGATGTCGTGTAATCCTTGCCATGATGAGTGGACTCTGATCATGAACTCTGTGGCCTGACCTATACATTTACATTAGAATACACGACACACATTTTCTTCGCATACACGTCTCATATAAGTTACACTTTTCTTTTAATAAATTAATCTTTATTAATTTTTAGAAGCAAGAGTCGTTGAATATGTTGCATTGGGGAAGTATGAGAGGGGGCATAGTACGACAGTGAGAGAGTGAAAGGAAAAGGTGTCCACGGGCTGATGGAGTGTGTTGGACGGAAGCTGGTGGATTCTCCAGGATATTGATAAGGGGAAAAAAATTATAATGTGGGTGTTGACTCCCCCCACTCCAGGAATGACACTTTAAAGGAAGACACGACAAAGAGCAAAAACAGCACAGAACTAGCTGACCTAAGAGCAGCACTCCATGGTCTGTGCCAGAAATCCAAAAAAGTTGTAATACTGTGGATCCCATCACATTGCAGTATACCTGGAAATGAAGAGGGTGACAGACTAGCAAAAGAGGGTGGACGATTACCACCGCCTGACATAGACATAACCTATAATGAGGCAAAGAGGTTGATAAAAGCACTTATAGAACCAAATGGGAATCAGAGCATCCAGGCCACCAGAAGGATGATGCATATTACAAACTCGACCGAAGAGAACAAGTAGCAATCTTCAGACTCCGCACAGGACATAACAGGCTGAAATACCACTTGTTCAATAAACTAAAGATAGGAGACACAGATGAATGTAATTGTGGAACTGGTAAAATGACAGCTAAACATTTGCTGCAAGAGTGCCCAATATATGCAGAACAGAGAAAGATATTTTGGCCCACACCTGCTTCACTCGAGGACAAGCTCTATGGAGATATCAACAAGCTCAAGTCGACTGCAGCTTACTTTAACTGTATTCAGGTTGACATTTAAATGTACATGAAGAAGTATTTAGACTGCCACACTTCATACCACAGGCATGTCGGTTACACAAGCCTCCCAGAGGCATGAAATGGAATATTGCTTGGATAGCAAATCCATTACGTGGAAAGTCCGAATCGAAAGCTCACTGTGTGGGCTTCATAAAAGGTGGAAAAAGTGTCCTAGTGGCACAAAATGGAATATTGCTTGGATAGCAAATCCATTACGTGGAAAGTCCGAATCGAAAGCTCCACTGTGTGGATGTCATCTGCAAACTGCATTCTTCTGGCTTCTGGAAGAACAGCCTATGGTGAACGGAGGGCCCAATATACGGAAGTGAGACTAAGCAGCCATGTGCAGGACGTGACGATTCCTTGGGTGAGCCCAGTACCAGAGCGCTGTGTGATGGCTCTGCAATTATGGAAGCCTCCTTGGATGGCGGGGAATGCCCATGGTCTGCCCCTGCCTTCCCTTGAGGGCCGACCAGGATGCCTTTGGCTGTTCTATATGGGCCAGCTGGGATGGGAGATAACACCACAACAGTGAGAGTCTAACGTCCTAAGAAACCCCCGGGAAGGTTAACCCGGTCAACAAATGCCCGCAGAAGTCGGATGTGTCGGCCTAAGGGCGCAAGAACGCAGCTCTGCTGTAACCAGGCACAACGCAATCACGTCCGAAAAAAAAACTCCGGATGAACGAAGAAGAAGAAGAACCCGACAATATATTGATCAACGCAAACAACGATGCAGTTCTTGGAGATTTTGGATTATCATTTTTCATCCCTCGAAGCTCCACTGTGGTTGCTTCAGAAAACATTGGTGGCACCAAGTGTTTCCGTGCTCCAGAAATATCGTGCTTCACGTGGGTTGATCCTTACAAGATAGACGTCTACTCCTTGGGCGTGGTTCTCTGGTGCATGATGTTCAAGACAAGGCCAACATCAAACAAAGTCTACGAGTGTTTGAACGACCCCGTTATCATGTTAGGTGCTCCTAAATCTCAAGCCTGGTGCTTGACTAATTCGTTACAACATGATCCAATGATAAGGCTTTCAGCCGCATCAATACTGACGAATATGCACAGCTGTGATATCCACAAGGACCTCATTGACAGTCTGTAAGTACGCATTTCTTTTGCATGTTTTGCATTTCATTTCTAATTTTTGATATTTACTAAGTATATTAACTCTTCTCATATATCTTTAGCCACTACTTTGGCAGTTTAGTTTATTACTAACCTTACTTTGTTGTCTAACACAGGGTTCCATCTAATGTTGTTAAATGTGCTGAAATTTTTTTTAGTTGCGCTGAAGTGTCTTATTATAAATAACAATCATTAGACCCAGAGTGATAATTTAAATTTAAAAAAAAAAACACATGAAAAACATATACATTTTAGAGTGCTAAATGAATAATACTTACATATAGATGTTACATTTTATTTCCGTATTAAATATTAGAAGATATTCAGAAACAGTAATGTTAAAATAGTCATCCGTATTTAGTAGTAACATGTGAATATTATCTTGGCTATATTTGGCACTGACACTGTTAATAATATAATTTTGTTTAATTGAATACAACATTAATATGTTTTCAGTTTACTTTTGTCACATAATTATTATTACTTATTTCTTATTACCTTTAGTAAAATTATATTAATAATAATCTTAAACAAAAACAGTTTTATGAACTAATATTAGCATACTAATGTAGCACTAGAGTATCAGATATGTATATAATTAAAATCTAAACAGTATTTTCAGAGTCACAATAGTGCAAACACTTGATTAATACAAGCGTTCATGAAGCATTATATAAATATAGGTCATGTGTTAAAATTAGAGAATTAGACTTAATTGCATAACCTTTGCATGTTGTCGCAGTCAACACCAGCAATTTTTGCTGTTGTGATCTCTTGGCAAATTCACGGTCAGTAGTTTGCCATTGCTTTCTGAACGACCGGCACCCATTTCATTTAGTAAAAAACCAACTCAATGCCGTCTGCTGCCAATCGCCCTCAGCTATGTTTCGAACGTGGGTATACGGGATTATGAACTGCTTTCGTAAGCCCTTAGCCACGGAGCCGGCGTTTTACAATTTTTTTGCATGTCCTTCACAGTACGTAGCAGTCAACCCCAGTATTTTGGCTGTTCGTGATTCCTTGGCATGTTTTCCGTTCAGAAGATTGCAATTATTTTCTGAATGACCAGCAAACATAGCTTTTTCAAAACAAAAAACACCATCACTGCTGTGTTTCGAACCCACTTATAGTGATTACGTATTGCTTCCGGAACGCCTTCGCCACGTAGACCAGTAACCAACCATTAAACCTTCATACGATAAGTTATGTTAATAATCAATAACAAAATGTAAATACAGTTTGAATTGGATATCTCAGCAATGATAGGTATACTTGTACACAGGCCTGAATGTTAAGTGAACTTGTATATTACTAACTAGCTGACCCGGCCCGGCTTCGCCCAGGCCCTATCTATCTATCTATCTATCTATCTATCTATCTATCTATCGATCGATCGATCGATCGATCTATCTATCTATCTATCTATCTATCTATCTATCTATCTATCTATCTATCTATCTATCTGTCTGTCTGTCTGTCTGTCTGCTTGTTTGTCTGTCTGTCTGACTGACCCGGCCTGGCTTCGCCCAGCTCCTGGTGGGGAGCATCTAATTTAATTCATATAAGTAGTCATATAAGCTCCCGTTCCCGACTATCTGTCTGTCTGTCTGTCTGTCTATCTGTCTGTCTGACCCGGCCCGGCTTCGCCCAGTCCCTGGTGGGCAGCATCTCATTTAATTCATATAAGTAGTCATATAAGCCCCCGTTCCCGACTATCTGTCTGTCTATCTGTCTGTCTGACCCGGCCCGGCTTCGCCCAGTCCCTGGTGGGCAGCATCTCATTTAATTCATATAAGTAGTCATATAAGCCCCCGTTCCCGACTATCTGTCTGTCTATCTGTCTGTCTGACCCGGCCCGGCTTCACCCAGTCCCTGGTGGGGAGCATCTATTTTAATTCATATAAGTATTCATATAAGTTCCCGTTCCCGACTGTCTGTCTGTCTGGCGACCCGGCTGTCTGTCTGTCTGTCTGACCCGGCCCGGCTTCACCCAGTCCCTGGTAGGGAGCATCTAATTTAATTCATATAAGTAGTCATATAAGTTCCCGTTCCTGACTGTCTGTCTGTCTGTCTGTTTGTCTGTCGACCAGGTTGTCTGTCTGTCTGTCTATCTGTTCTACCTCTCTGTCTGTCTGCCTGCCCGCCGTCTCTCCCCCGTCTACCAACTCTCTATCTATCGGGTCAGATCTATCATAGTATCTTTTTATTTAATAGCTATCTATAGCAGGGGACTTAACGTAAGATATTCAAGACTAAAAGTTACCCCTTTTATAAAATATTCTTATGTAAGTCATTAATTACAACATGAAATTTTAGAACTAAAAACCAATTTTACACTAAGAAACTATTTTTCGGTTGACGGAATGAAAGGAAGACGTATAGAATTTTATCTCAATCGGATGTACCGTTATCGAAAGATCAAAACATTCCCAAACCCCAAATACAGTTTTTTTATAGATATAGATACATCAACTTTAGATCTAGTTTATCTTGCGCATTTAATAATTTGATAATATTGTTTTTCTAAACCCTTTTTAACATTTTTTAAAAACTAAACTAACACGGCAAACCCTGAACCCGGGATCGGATCAAATCTTTTTTAAACAGGCCACGTGCCTATGTACTAACGGGGTCCAAAGCCTTTTGAAAAAATGAAGGGCAGAGAGTAACAAAGTCTCGTTCGTATCATTAACGACTGGGACCTCAATACAAAAATAAACGCGTAGGACAATAAGATTTACTTTGTATGAATACGAAAAAATTATTAGCAATGAATACAAAAAACGTTAATTATTTTAAAGTTGATTTTAGGATTATCAGCAAAAATTCTCAGATAAAATGCTGCGACAATTGTAGGGTGATTTAAATTTATGTAAAATGTTTTAATTAAGGCAAGGCATTTTAAATTAAAAGGGGTTTTTTTTGGTGCAAGTCGGACAATAAATATATGGTAGATAAATAATATGGATGGGAAAATGGATAAATACCAAAGAACAAAAATGGGAACACCACACACCACAAAACACACACACACACCCCACCCACCACACACACACCACACACACAACAAAAAAAACGCGCACACATGAAAAAAAC